>KZ987886.1:0-15713 GCA_003614145.1 Piptocephalis cylindrospora
ATACAATAGGGTTTAGCGGTCTTTACGTGTGTCTGGGTGCTGTTTTGGAAGGCTAGCGTCTAGGGTACTCAGGCATATGAAGGTATAAAGTTAAGGCTTAGGATGGCGTGGGGTGATTTTAGGGGTTTTTGAGATTTATTTTCGTGGGGAGATTAGATATATCAACGAAACTCTGGCCAATAGTAGATGAGCACGCTGCAAATGCGGAGTGTAAATATCAGCCAATAGGAGCGTAGCAGTCACGTGATATCGAGGTGTCCCCTATACTAAATTTGATCCTAGGAACGTAGCAATCACGTGGTATCGAGGTGTTCCCTATACTAAATTTGATCCCTAATTAATTTACGTTTGTATTTTCTAAAAGCTTGACTTCAGGGCATCAGATGATCTAATCTATGTTTCATGAGACGTTGTATGCTCTCTGTAATGGTCCTTGTACTCTAAGACATCAAAACATTTGAACACTTTTTGGGGACGCTGTACTTAAGAAATAAGCTAATAAAGCAAAAAATAGTACTATCCGGTACTAATAATTTATATATCCGTAATCAGTGCTTCGAAGGCAATTGAGTGGTATATATTAGAACGTTGGATCGTGGACCATTTATTCTAAAGATTAGCCGATGCCTGTAGTGCCTGGAAGAAGAAGGTTAGTGCCTGGAAGAAGGTTATTAATAGGGTATACGTCAGGGACAATGCCTCTGGTGCCAAACATGCTGGCCTGGGGAGATACGTTTGAATGCTCTGTAGTCTGCTCCATGAGGGAGAATATGCTGGCTTTACCGTCATCACCAAATACCCTTGGCCCACTCATCTCGATGCAGTGCGTAACATAAATATAACGTGATCCAAGATACTTTCTCGATTGGCGCACAATAAACCATCATTTCCAAACATCGCAATAGGGAGCAAGGACTTATTCATAGATTACCCTTAATGCATAGGTACATGTGGTGGCTCCTCAGCACATCACCTCAGCCACATGATACTGCAAACCTTCCCAAGGCCGAGAAAGGAGGCCCTCGACATCGTCCAAATTAAGATGGGGCCATGATTGATGAACGTATCGTATTCCAGGAGGCCTATTGTGTTCATTTACCGTGCCGGGAAAGGCCAAAAGTGTTCTGTGGCACGGACATACAATGTGAGATGAATGAACGGCATTTAGTACGGCGATGATCATTATGGCATTTTACGCAGATAATTCCTTTCACGGTCAAATGGAGGCACTTACCGATGGCCATTATGTTCTAACGTGGTACTTTTCGTTATTCTGGCGTCTTCCTTACTCCCTCTTATATTGTAAATATAATCTATCCAACCGGTACCTTTGTCATCCTTCGTCTCATTCGGCTCAAAGTTACAAAGGCCCTTAATGCGTAGGTCTTGGAGAGTACTAATTATCTCCTTCCCCGATTTACTCCCAGCATCAATGATCTCAACTGCACTCGTACCTAGAGGTATTCGGAAGAAAGGGGGTGGGGAGGGTGGGAAATCAGATCCCTGTGCAGGAGTTTACCAGAGGCGTTTTATAAACAGATCACTATTCGTAACTCAACCATTTTCTTGCTATGCACTTACCCCGCGGAATGCCCGTAAGATGACGAGGGGGCATATATCCTTTCCAGAAGATTAGGGTCAAAGACCCATTGGGAGGGCCAGTAGTATACTCATTTTCCGATGGAGCTGACCTCCATTGATCTCCCATCCACATGGCCGTGCGTGCAATACCGCCTTGATGGGCCCAACCAAAGAGAGTGGAGAGGGCGAGACCATAAGTCAACCACAATGCCCAAAACCCCAACGAGAAGCGCTGTAGAGGCGCACGATCCGCAGACCTCCCATTCACTAGGGCAAAGATGGTGGGGACCAGGGCAGGGAGGAGAAAGCGGGCTTCTTGGTGAGGGGCCAAAGAGAGGAAGAATAGGCCAAAGAGGGATGAACCACTGGCAATTAAGGGAATAAGGCTTGCACGCAAGAGATGTCGACTGCGCACTCGTACCAGTGATCTTAAGGCCATATAGGATAAGGGACCAAGGAGCAAGGGTGCATTGACAAGAATGTGGAGCCAACGGGGATGAAGGCCATGGTGAGAAAGATTGTCGACGTTCATATTGTACAGCAGATTATTCAATGGTGTCAATACGGCGTGCCCTCGGACTTGAACGTGCCCAGGAGAACTGGAAATGAAAGGAAGCGATTCAAGTAAAGAAGAGGGAAAGATCCAGGAGAGAAAAGAGGTAAAGAGGGAAGGAAGGAGGCTGACGACCATAGAAAGGTTAACGGGCTGTACAGTGGTTCCCCAGCCCTCTTTCCCGCCCCCTTGGACAACTTCCACAACCAAGGATCCATAATACAGTGAGTCAGCAAGGACGGCCAGGAGAGACACCGAGAAAATACCACCAATGGTTGCGGAGGTCAAGTGCAGGAGGGAAAGGAGGTCGATGGAAGAGCGACGGTAGTGCGAGGTCATGATCCACAGCCATCCGAGACCAAGGGGAAAGGCAAAGGCTGTGAAAGTGATACGGCAGAACATACCAAGCCCTAGGAGAGCTCCAAAGGCCAGTGAGGTCTTAAGGGGGACGGACGCAGGGCTGAGAATGATACCAGAGGATGAGGTAATTTTTCGAGAGTGAGATAAGCTTCTTTGTAGTTGACATAAGAGGGCAAGGGCTCCTGCTAGGATGGATGCCTCCTGGGCGTTGGAAAATGGTCGCACCAGAAAAGTGAGAGCTGGGAAGGAAGTGGAGAGGAGGATAAGACCAATCCATCGACTGTCCGGCTCACGAAGCAAGCTGGCCAGGGAAAGATCAAGGGTAAAGGAAAGGAGGAGAGATGACATTCTCTCAGTGAAAAAGATAGCCCAAGGGCTAGGGATACCCCCCGCTGGAAGGACGGTGGACACTAAGGGCAACGAGGACCCGAGGGCATAGACAGCGCGAAGGAGGTAGAGAGGTACACCATAGAGCAGGGATGGGATGAGGATAGGCCGACAGGGGAATTCTGGATTGAACTCCCAAGCACGAAAGGCTTTTAGGCCAAGGACATCCTCGGCTAGGACCTCCGGACCTTGAAAGTACTCATCAGGGTGCATGTAGCCTGACCCTGCCAAGGCAAACACAACCCGAGTAATGAGTGCTGCCATATAAAGGGAGCGTCGATGCTCCCAGAGAAAAGTGATCGGTGGACCCATGGACGCGTGTGTTTGTGGGGAGAGAGGGAAAGGGGATGGAGTGGAGTCAAGTGGAATACTTGATGACACCATGAAATCACTCTCCTTTTATATAGCCCGACCTTACATGTGCGTCAAGCGGACCCGACGCATTGATGAGGACGCGTGCACCATCTCCCATTTGATGGAATTTACAGCAACCTTTGTTGACCACATGAAGACTTTTTCACTTCCCGCTTCCCTCCTTCCATTTCCTGCATGAAAACACCCAAAGCTAACACGAATGCGGCCACTCAGCCCAGCGGGGTGGAGAAATACTTCTCAGAATCTTCGTTTGCCAAGGCACAGGAGGGGGAGGATAGGTGCAGTATTCATAGTACCGGGAGAACATCGAGCACGTCCTTTAATGCCGCTGCACATTTGCTCCAACTACGTTTTCTTCATGCACGAACGCAGCATGCCTTTCGGACGCGGATGACTAGGGTACGCGAGGAATTAGAGAAGCTTTGTTTAACAGAGAAACGCTTACGGTGGCGACTGACGACGCTTCAATTGGCTGAAGTGGAGCAAGGGACAGGGTTGCCTTGGGTTCTCGATACGCTCCAGTCCCAGGCTACCATGCTTGCCCGACTAAACGACATGCTCTCTAGAGCGGGTATCCCGTATGAAAAATTAACTGAAACAATCGATCGTGGGTCGTCGCTCCTTCCCTTGCATCCCACGTTGAGCATTCGCGATTTAGATGGTAAAATGATTTAGTATGTGTGAGGAGTGGGCACCGTATCCCTAATTAATATCTTCCCTTTTTCTTCTCCACGTACCCGGCCTATAATCTTTTGGATAGAGCAAAGTATGGTGTCGAACATGAAGGATATAGCTCTCACTGTGAGATTGTCCATGGATAACCATGAGGAGATACGGTTGATAAAGGAGACCGCTACGTGGCTACGGAAGATACATCATACAGTGGCTTTTGTACAGCGTGCCATCAGAGAGATTCAGAACCTTACGATAACTTTGGTATCCCTCTCCGAGGTACAAATGGCCAAAGGATTATTATCTACAGAGACCTTTCAATCCATGAAATGAACCATATTCCCTCACTCTTTCCCAGATAGGTCTCTCTGGCTCATATGGCTGCCCGCATTCCCTTCGCAATCACAGATCCAGATGGCTCGCTCCCCTAACTTTATATTACCCTTCTGTCACTTTCCCTACCCATCCACCTCCATGGCATCCTCCTCCACAGTCACCTCCATCAAATCCTCTTCTTCCATCTCCTCCTCTTCTTCTTCCTCTTGGACTTGTCTCCGCCGCCTCTTGTTTATCCGCCTTCTTTTGGACCCCGCACCCGAATTACCTCGTCTCCCGGATATCTCCTCCTCGGCCTTCCGGGCCAAGTTGGCCTCCTCGAGATTACCTTGAGCAATGGAAGTGATTTGGGCCAGGAACTCTTCCACTGCCGTACGAAGCTCCTCTGAGGCTTCTCCTCCCCCAACACCTCCCTTGCCAAGGCGGGCTCGGCCCAACACATCCCGGAAGTGTCCGAGGACCACGGGATCATGCAGGGTGTGTCGGTAAAGAGGGAGGGCATCCTGGAGGTGTCGGAAAGTTTTCTCTGTCCGGATGGGTAGGAGGGAAATGCACAAGGCCGCATCTCGCCACTGCCTAACCCCTTCCTGGGCAACTCTACTCTCCTTTCCACTGGAGCTCCCATTTCCACTTCCACTTCCTCCGCTCATGCCTCCCGCCCCACGAACCCCGCCGAGCCTCTGACACAGACGAACGACCAGAGGGTCAATGTACCGGGCATTCCCTAGGCCTCCCAGCAAGTCCCCCATCATACCCCCCAACCCAGCTCCACCCCCTCCATCCGCCCCGCTCCCACCACCACCACCACCAGTGAAACCGCCTGCAGTCGCAGCAGCCTTGACTCCTGCCAAAATGCCACTGACCCCTCCAGTTCCTTTCCCCGCTCCGCCACCCCCGGTCGCGCTGATAGCCAATGGAAGAAGAAAACGCATGACTCGAGCAAAAGAGGCCTCGTCCGGCAGGGCCCCGTGAGGTGAGGAAGAAAGGTGGGAGATGAGATCAGGGAGATGGGAGAGTAGGGAAAGGGGGTCTTTGGCGGCGAGTTGACTGAAGAACAACCGGGCAAGATCGACATTCCGAGTGTCCGTATCTTCCAGAGACCCTGCAAGATCACCTAAATGTCCTTTAACCTTGATCATGCCATGGAGGATAAGGTGAGTAAGGACAAGTAGGGCGGCACGACGCACTCGAGAATCCTTATCCTTAAGTCGGCCATACAAGGAGGCGACATGAGGTTCGAGGAGGCTGGCGAAGGAAACTGTCAAGTCTCCAAGGATGATGACCAAATTCCCCCGAAGAGATGGGAGGGATGTAGTTCGTTGCATCAGGGTTAATAGAAGGGGCAAATGCTTCTCACAGTACGTGGCGGATACGCACATAATCTTGCCGAGAGAAAGGGTGGCAGAGAGCAAGAGAATTGGGTGCTGGTGGAAGGATTGGAGGGGCGATGAGTCAATAAAAGAGAACGATAGTAAGTTCATTCTTTCATCACGTTTGTCCATCCCATCAGATAACAGCAAATGCCCTTCATATAGGAGAAAGTCTTACCAATTCAGCCCGACTTGAAGCAATGTACGGAAGGATCCCGGCAAAGGGAGCCAGTAAAGCATCTTCTCCGTAAAGCAAGTGTCTTTCCCGCAGAAGATGCATGGCCTCCATGACTACCTCATCCTCCCCTCCTCCGCCTCCTCCACCAACCTGATCTAGTTCATCTTCCTCGGCTCCTCCCCCACCACTAGCACTTCCCCCACTCTCTCTTCTTCCCCCCCCCGCCCTGGCCCTTTTCGTTCTGCGATCCGCGAAGACGTCGTCGCTTTAGTTCCCCTTCAACTTCCTCCATGTACACAATTTGCCGTAGGGCCACATGACCCGCAAGGAAAATCCACTGAGAGAGGGCGAGGGCATTGGCGGACTGAGCTATTCCACTTCCTCCACTGTTACTCGGGGTCTGGGAAAGGAAGACACTCTTATCCCCGTCCATATCTCCTTTGCTCTTATCCCCTTGGCTTATCGTCTCTTCCTCGTTCTCATCCTCAGAGAGAAAGACTCGATTGGTGAGATGCTTGAGTAGGCGCTCGGACCATGCATCAGGCCTTTGACTAATGCGGTACACTGTGTTGAGGACAGCCTCAGCCAGGGAAAACCAAAGAAGAGGTGATTGATCACGGGTCTCCTCATCGGTCCCTTTCTCCAATTCGTCATTTTTCCTGCCCTTACTCTTGTCTTTAGTGCCTGCCTCTGCATCCTCCTCGGCCCCTCCCTCCCCAGTGTCCAAGAGAATATCCCGAAGAGCGCTTAGGATGACAAATCCTTCTCCTCCCTCCTCATCCCTTAGCCGAAGCCCACTGGAACCTTCCCCACCCAGGATGCCCTTGCCATTAGCATTGGGATCGGCTCCCAGCGTGGAGAGGGCTTCACAGCTATATCGCGCCAGGATATAATCCTGTCGACCAGCCTCCCCAAGTCCAACCCGAAGGATCAAATCAACATTTTCCCCGACAACGCGTCGATCCGCTTTTCCAAGCATGCGGAGGAGAAGGACGGCCGCTCGTCGATTTCGTCTCGCCTGGTCCCTTTCGCCCTCCTCTTTTCCATTATCCTCTTCACTCTTCTTCTCCTCTTCCTCTTCATCTTCCCCAGGCTCAAAGGAGCGACCATAGGTACCTTTCTGGCCAACCCGGGCCCTTCTTCTTTGCCCCCTCTCCTCCTTCTTTGACCCTGTCTTTTCATCCCCCTTTCCTCCGGTGCCATGGCGATAAATGGCCCAAAGTTGGTGAACAATGGGGCGTAGGGCCACGGGAGAGGGGGAACCACTCGGGCCCCGGCTCTGGACAAGCTCCATGAGTAGTTGCTCCAAGGAGGTGAGCTCGGTGAGGCCGGAACTACCGGCTAATCGGATTAGCCGGCTCACTACCTCCTGTACTCCCAGCTTGTCTCGGAGGGTACGGGGAGGCGAGGGGGTAAAGTAGATCTCCTTGTAGGCCTCAATCAAACGGGACCGAATACTCCTTCCTCCACCTGTCCCTGCCGTCCCGCCCAGGAGTCCATCCTCATCCATTGGCTGAGTAGTAGATGTAGGGGCAGTAGCGCTCGCACCTCCATCCTTACTCCATACCAAATGAACCATCTTCCGTATTCCCTCCTCAGAGGCCTCCAGACCGTACCTATGAGCAACAACGAAGAATTCCATGGCATCTACTACTTCGGCTCGGTGAGTAGATCCGAGGAGTTGAGTGAGAAGTGGGATGGCCTCCTCCATTTGCTCCACAAATGCTAGAGCATCCTGGTAGTACCGGAGCTGTACTTGGAGGATCTGGAAACGCTTATCCGTCCCTACCATTTTAGCTTGTTGGAGCAGGGCTTCCCCTAGGGGCTCTGATGGACGCACAGCTTGGACTGGAGGAGAGGAGCCTATCAGGGCAAATTGATCCCCGTCATCATCATCATCACCTTCTGTCACCTCTTTATCTTCCATTTCATCTTCCTCATTTGTTTCATGCTCTTCATCTTTGTGCTCATCGGTCACTTGGGTACACTCATTCATCTCGGCATCTACGGTAGCTTGAACGCTTCCTTGTACATACCGCTGTAACTCTTCCTCAAGATCCTGTAGGCCTTGCTTCACTTTCTTCATCCTACGCTCCAAGAGTCGACGACCAATGGGGCCTCCATCCATGAGAAATGGATGAGTTCGGATCCATTGAGTAAGAAGACGTATGGCCTGAACCCGGACTTGAGAGGATATGTCCTCTAAGCGACCACTGGTCAACTCTACCAGCCTCCCTCTTCTTCGAGGGAACTTGGCTTTACTATCACTTAGGCGGTAGAGAACCTGGAGTGTCTTTGATCGCACATAAGCGCTTGTATCCCGGAATCGATCCTCGAGAAGGTCAAAATATCCTTCTACTGCCTTGATTCGGCTTTGACCCTCACCTCCACCCTCCCGGCCGCCAGAATCACCCCCAGATTGCCCACTGTTTTGAGACACTTCTCCCCCTCGGCTATCTTGGTCCTCCCGGAGCAGAGCGTCGAGTACATGTCCGATGACTTGGACCATGGCACATCGCATCTGATAATGCTCCACATCGAGTAGACGAATGATATGGACCATTTGTCGAGACAAGGTCTTTGGGGCCAGGGAGGCGTAATGAGTGAGGAAACGACCAAAGGAGCGAGGAAGTGTGGAAGACGATTGGGCGGGAAAATCTACTCCTGCTACATGCCTAATGTAAGGAAGATGATAAAGCTAAAGCTGAGTATAGGACATGGCACGCGAATAGGGGTCTGAGTCTCCTCTTACGAAACCTTGTTGATTTTACTTACCGAAGGACCTCATCCGAGAGGGTCGGAGATTCTGCTTGAGCCTGGGTAATCTGGTACAGGAGATTGGCCATGGGCTCCGACATGTATTCATAATACTGAAGGTTCTGAATCATGGTCGTCCTTGCTCCCAGTCCATGATGGTACCGAGTGACACACATAGAAACAATATTATAGGCCTTGGCAGTGATCTTAGCATCCTTGAGGGAGGAAGGTTGTTCTAGGATGCGATAAGTAGCCTTGGTGATGAGGTGGATCAGGCCTTCGAGTTCTGGGCCTGAGAGATAGAGATTATGGAGTCGAAGCTTTAGAGTAGCCAGATGGGCGGTGAGGAGGCGAACGAGGATACGGGAGTGAGACTGTCCAGCCTGTAGGGCGGCCTGAGTTGACCCCTTGGATCTTTTTGAAGTCACTAACTTCTACGATTTCATCATGAAAAGCATGGATAAAGAAGTAACATGAAGATCGTTACATAATCACCTGAACATGAAATAAAAGGGATACTCTGCCCCTAAAACATCTTACCTTACTCGTTGTCGGAGAGACCTCGAGGAGAGAGACGATCCACTGAACAAGGAAGGCGTACAGCTCGAGCTCTCGACGCTTACGCTTGTCCCCTTCTCCCCCATTCACATCATCCATGCTTTCATGGTACGGGTTCGTCTCTCCTACGGTGACCAAGGCCTTGACAGTGGCCTCATAACCAGAGAGAATGATGTCGACCAACCGATGCTGCAATACTACCTCAGAAAGGCCAGTGTATTGGGCAAGGCAACGTCTTGCCTGGTCAAAGACATCCTTCTCCTGAAGTCTCCACGGGCACCCAATCAAGGCTTCGGTTAACTCTGGGGGGGAGCATTGTTGCCGAGTAGGCATGTGAGGGAGAGGATGGGACACGAAGCATGAATCTCATAGAAATCCTACCGTCAAGGGCAGCTTGGAAGGCTGAACGATCGCTTGGGTCCAGTGCCTGGCCAGGAATGTACATTTCCCCGTTTTCCAAATCAAGCAATACTTCCTGGATATCCACATCGGTATCACTCATGCCTTTATCTCTCGACGTATGTGTGTGGGGGGAGGGAGAAGTGAGGGAGGCGGGAAGAGATGCAGCAGGTAGGTAAGGAATGGATATTTGCCAAAGAATGGGGGAAGGTGCAAAGGAAGAGTGATGTAAAGACGACGAGGTAAGGCTACCAGGGTCACTTAAAGCGACGCGTCAACAAAAAAGTACCATTTGAGTCGGAGGCGCGGTTGGGTGAAACGGATACCAGCTGAGATTCATCAGTTAGCCTTAGAAGCGCCCCCTCACCAGAACTAATCCAAGTCCAGGCGAATGTGCATGCGTGATGATCTTCGGATACTGACACGTAAAAAGCGATTTACACTTGAAATACTAGGGATCAATCCGTAATTATCTAATCGAACTCACCATAAGATCAGTTCCTTTTATCTTAAATGTATAGTGTATCGCTAGGAAGAGATGGAGGAGATGGAGGGCTCATATTTTCCCATTACTCCTTGTGGCCAAGAGCCTACCAAAATAATACATATTAGCATCGAAAAACCCATTGGTAAAAGACATACTCACTCGAATATGTCGGCTCGCACCGGCCTGATAATCGCACTGGAGGACTAATCATTCATTCCGGTATTTCGGCGAGGGAAAATACGATTTTTCACGGCCAAGGAAGGGCTATGCTTGAGAAGAATCATTCATCTATTTGATGCGGGAGTTTCTGGGATAGATGGATTTACTGAGACGAGTAGGGAGCTAGCCTTAGGCCGCAACCATGACTCCGTCATAGGCGATCGTAATGCTCATGTCGAGCCCGATGCCGAAGCGGCTCTAGCTGGCCTTGGAGGGAACGATGGTGTGCGACATGGTGAACAACATGACATTAGCGATAATGAGGACGATACCAGCAGAAGAGGTACATTGCTCTTGTAACCATGATTTTCCATAGCTTTGCCACCAAGAAGCTCCTAGTTCAAAGTTTTGAGATATTTTCCATGGCCCACAGAGCCACATCTCCCTAGCCATTAATCATAATTGATAATGACAGTGGGGATCAGAGCGGCGACGATGCTATCCCTAATCGCAGTTTATTTGGGGAATCCTCCTATGAGATTTACTCTAAAGAGAATATTGAGGTCATTGGCTGACGAGTAAAGGTTTACCATTCATGTATCCTTCAACCATTTGCACTTAAGCGCACAATTAAATACATCATTGAGAAGTTTTACTCTAATGATTATCGTGTAGATTAATACGGAAGGTCAAAGAAATTTGAAGGGATGATGTATATAGTGGGTGTTGTGTCGACAGCAAGAGCCAAGTGTGAGTAAGGGGGATGGCAGAGAGAGTCAAAGGCAGATTGGGCGGGTGGAGTGAATTTTTAAGCGAATGGAAGGTAGCTACTGAGGGATGGGGCCGATGATGGACGGTAGAGTAACTTTTATGAACTCTTTGCGTAAGAAGTGACTCTAGATTCTTTCTTTTTTATACACAACGGGGTAAGGATAGTCCCTATCATATATTCTATCCCAGATGAGTAGTCAACTCTGAAGATTGGGAATTGCGGTATTTCGGGAAAGAGCGCAGTATTTCCACGTGAGGCATTCAATGGAGGCACTGTTGCCTTTCTCACATCGCCCCCAAATCCTTTCGTTGCCCACGATGCCCCTGCATCCAGTCTGTTGTCCATATATTTGCCGAATGTCCCATATCTGAGGGAGCCTAGGGGGCCATTGTAGGGTTCTTCTCTAATGCCATACTTTCCCTTCCATCCCTCCTCATCCGCTCGCTGACCCCTCGCATCATGTCCGGAAAAGATCTTCCTCTTCCCAAGAAATTGACGGACCCCTGGTCGATGCTTTATGCAATATGGCCTCATAAAAATGACAGGGCCTTTAACAAGACTCCGTTTTCCCTAATGGCCATAATGGCCATACGGAGTTTCTTCCCCGCTCTGGTCAGATCCTCGCTCTCCGCCCGTATCAGGTGGTTGCGTAACCAGCCGCCCAAGGTCAAGTCATTAATGTCCTCATGGGGATAGCTTAAAGACATTGTAAGGTGGGATCCGGCAGTGAAATCCCCGCTTTAGTGATTCCTGTTGCTCTTTAGGCCCCCTATAATATCTGTCCCTTGAGTGATTCCCCATATAACAATAAAATATTCAACACAAAGGAGGTGCTCTACAGCATCTAAAGGGTAACGAGTCTATTTGTCGTAATACCTTTTCAGCTGTCTACAGGGTATGAATTGGAGAGCATTTTCCAACATCAAGCGTCTTCTGGGCCCCAATAGTTGATAGGGAGCATCGAGGAATGTGATGCCTCTATCACAATGGTGTAAATCCTTACCCGTAGCAAAGGTATTTTTCAAGTCAACCCGGTCCTCCCAATAACTATGATCGTCCCCAATCAGATGCGGTGTTCGGATGTTCATCCGCCTGCTCCACTGACAAAAGCTGAATTGGACCGATAATCAACTCTACCTAGAGAAGCAGATAGGTAATGTAGATGCAGTCATTTAAACAATCTAAATTATAAGGCCGTCCCATACCGTTTGATAAGGGACAAATATACATTCAAGTAATTATTGTGTTTTTATCACGGAATATACCATTAAGGGCGGACAAAGTCGAACACATAACACATGAGGATGGTCCATGGTAAAATGGGAAGTAATTTAGTTCCTGATGGGGATAAGACGGGGAAAGTATTGATAACGAGCAGAGACGGTTCATTTTTCCAAGGGGTTTGTATTGACACGCAATCTCCCCCTAGCAAATACACTTAGAGATGAGTCAGAACTGAACTAGGCTGGTACCCGACTTTGACCTGGTAAATCCCAGCCATGGCTACTCAGATCTAATTAGACCACGTTAAGATCATGGCATTTCCAAGCCCGATTTAGGGGTGGGGTGTTTTAAAAGACGCGTCAAGAGAATAAGAGAAAACAAAACAAAGCCTTGTAGCCCCAATCTATCTAACCTTCTCCCCTCCCCTCCCCTCCTCCTTCTCGCTTCACATCATTAACAAACATCCCTCAGGATGACTATCAAGGAAACGAGACGTCGGGTAACAAAGCGTTCTGTGTCCAAAACGTCCACATCACCCCTCTCGTACCTGTCGACACAAAAGTACCGAGAACTGAAGGAGGCCATCGAGCAATACGGTGAGGAGATCCATTATGCAGACCGATACCACGATGACGACCACGAGTACAGGCACGTCATGCTCCCGAAACCGATGAGAAAATTTCTTCCCGAGAAACCCTACCTGATGACGCCTAGGGAATGGCGGTCCCTGGGGATCCGGCAATCTATCGGATGGCACCATTATCATATCCACAAGCCCGAACCCCATGTCTTTCTCTTTTGTCGGGAGAGGGACTACCAGACAAAGTATCCCAATGGCAAGCCTGGGGATGAATAGGAGGTAGAGGGGAAGAATGTAAGGATGGAATGTGGATATGCATATGAATCGATAGGCGAGGGACATGACTATCTCTGATGAGGGGCAAGGAAAAAGTGATATATCCCCCCAGATGAACCATGCTTTATCTCTGGGGGATCATGCCTCATCACCCCGGAGGGTCATACAAGGTCACAATACACAGGACGGTCATGGATCAAATCATCCGTGCCCAATTTGCTATCTAACATTGCATGCAACAACCACGTGACCAGTATCAACAGAGTGAGAAGATGGGGGAAAGAAAGGAAAGAAAAGGAGGTATACACGGATCGCATCCTCAAACCACCCTCATCAGCCTGCAGCCACAGCTAAACACTTCTCCTGTCTTGCCTTCCTCCCTTCATCAAATGATTTTCCGTGGAAGGGGGGATAGATGGAAGGGGTGTACGGGCTATTGCGAGAGTCCGTCCGCTCGGAGGGTTCCCACAGCAGTTGCACCACGACCATGCCCGCGATTTTTCCCATCCCTCCCGCCCCCACGGCCTCGGTGCACATTGCCTCCATTTCCACCCCACATCATGGGGGTAGAAGGTGATTGGGGGCCCGGGTGAGGGAAGGGCTGGTGCCCTTGATTGTGGTGATGTCCAGAATGGGGTCTACGGTGGGTGGAGGGATGATGATTCTGGGAGTGACCCTGAGATGTGGGGCTCTGAGCACCGGATCCTCCGCGACCCGAGTGTCCTCCAGTTTGACCCAAGGTATCAGATTGAGCCTTTCGATGGTGATGATGTCTACCATAACCGCCAGATCTTCCTCGTCCCTTGGGCCTACCCTCCCCTCCCTTTTGACCCTTTTCCCGACTCGAGGGCTTTTCTCCCTTCTTGGCCATATCCTCAGTTCTTTTGGACTTGAGGACACTTTCCGTCTCCGAGTCACCCTTCAACTCATTTTCTTTCCTCTTGCCCTCGGTAATTACGCTCTTTTCTTTTGTCTCTGTAATTACCTTCTTGTCCACAACCACTTCTTCCACTATGGTAGGTTCTGGTCTCTTATTCGTTTGATCCTCAGTCCTTGGATACTCATGGACTTTCCCGGATTCATCTATGTCCTTCTCCGTAATTCTGGGATGAGGGCGCAGTTGAATGGGGGGAGGAAGAGGATTATCGACTGGAGAGAGGATTTCGGACATGGACATGAACTGAAGACCTCCCTTGGGCAGAGGGATGGTATGGGGAGGAATAAACTCATCAGGCTCCCCTTCCTCCAAGGTCCGGATGGTCGATTCGATCGGGGCAGTGTTGTAGGGCGCGGTGGGCTCGTAAACCCCCGAGGAGGAAAGAGATGAGATGGAGGAATAGAGGGTGGAGGAGGCCGAAGATCCCGAAAGAGAAACGTCCTCCTCATCATCCCCTTCGACCTGTTCATTGATCTCTTCTTTGACCTCATCCTCTCCTTCAACTTCATCTTCTCCCTTAACTTCATCTTCTTTTTCGGCATCATTCTCTTCTCCGACCTCCTTTTCTTCCTCCATAGGAGCGGGAGCCCAACGGGAAAGGCGTTTGGATAAAATGGAAGAGGGGAGAGGAAGGTCGGTAGGGAGAGAGATAATCTCCTCAAATCCTTCGGGGCCCGTGCCCAGATCAAGGGTTTGGGGCACTGTAGGTTCGGTAAGGAAGCTTGACCATTGATCCAGTTGACGAGTCACAGTCTCCTCCCACCCTTCCTGAGGAACACCTCCTTGGATCTTTTCCCATTGATCTAGGAAACGAAACATGGCTTCGTTGGCCCATTTCAAGGCCTGGCGCTCCTTGACCTCCTCTTCATCCTCCCTCTCCGTACTCTGGGAAGCGTGACGTACAAGGTGAAGGAGGGGAAGAAGTGAGAGAAGAGAGGAAGAGTGAGTGGACTTGATCAAGGCCTCCCTTTCCTCCATTCTCTCCTTGTTTCGTAGCCAAATGTCCTGCTTTCTCCTCTTGGCCTCCTGTATAGTATCATAGATGGGGAGGGAAGATATGAGTGAGTAGACTTTGGAGTACAACGTCACCTTTCCTTCACTGGGAAGGTATTTACCTCACGGTCCAAATCGAGGAATTGTTTGTGAATCTCATTCAACTCCTCAATAGCACCCCGGATTTGTGGGCCTGACTGAACAGCATGAACTTGGTCCTTCTCCAGGGCTTTTCCAGCTTCCTGTTCCTCCGCGTATCGATCAATTTTGTTCTACAGAAACAGTAATCAGATCATGTTAGAGTATGGTGAATCAAAGGGAAAGTGATTTAGTTCTTGCATCCCTTTCCATTGCCAAAAACAATGATGTTTTCCTGCTCGATCGCGTCTCTAATGGTAATACTAAGACCTACCATGCGCTTATTCAAAGTGCGGAGCCGACGGGCCAAAATGTCGGCAGTGGGTGTCTCCCCATTGGCCGACACCGAGGGTGATTGGTGAGCTGGGGCGAAGGTAACATGCTTGGTGCCGGATTTTGGCAGAGAGGACATGTTGTAATCGGAAGGAGGGGAGGGGGGAGGAGTGAGGGAGAAATAAAAAGAAAGAGATCAAAAGGGATGAATGGGTCGATGGGTGAACGAAGATTGGTGGGGTAGTGATGATGAATGGAGGAGGGATAGGGGGATGAAGAAAAAGAAAGGGCAGCGAGGATGGAAAGGGAAACAAAGGAGCTGGCAGACAGCCAGATAAAAATCTCCCT
>KZ987887.1:0-14654 GCA_003614145.1 Piptocephalis cylindrospora
GCAGGAGCAGGAAAATTAGGGGGGGCGGGGGGGGTAAAGGGAAAGGCGATGAGGGAAGAGGCAATACAGAAATGTTACTGACCTAAGGAGAAGTCGTGACCGGAAGGCAATAAGAAAGGAAAAGGAAAGGTCAGAATTGGTCCAACCCAGTTCAACAAGTACGCCAAGGAAGAGAGATCAAGAAGAGGGAAACAAGATGGGAAACAAGAGGAGGTAGATGACCGTGCTCTTGATGAAGAGATGCAATTGATACTTACACTCATCGGCAGCCCCCAGAAAGATGGGAGTACTTAAGTAACCCCATTTTATTCGCTGATCACATGATTCATGGGCACTCGAGGTGTGATGCCGTGTGTGGAGGTGAATGAATGTGACTTGAATATTTTAAAGATGAATTGATGAGGGAATACCACATAGAAAGCTTACTTGAATTCATTTAAACCTTTTGCCAGAGTAGCGCACTGTTATTCGATTTTCACTTGGAATTGAAAAAGACATGGCTTAGTCTCTCTCTCCACTACGTAGGGCTTTAAATGATCGACGTTATTTATGTACGTAGGATTGATTTTATACAAGGAAGAAGTGACGGAATCGTGAAAAGGATAACTTCCTTGAAGGTCGATTTATATGCACTTTTAAAACACATTTCTCCAACGCATCTTCATTACATATCATTATCATGTAATAAAGTAGAGCGAATCTGGTCAGGATAATCTGCCTTAACATAACATTACCGTATAACTTAGTCACATCAAAGGCTATTCCGATATAGAAAGTGAAAATGGATAAATTCATACTAAAATAATCATGAGAGATGGATGGAATAGCAAATAAAAGAGAGAGAAAAAGCAGAAGAAAGGGTTGAGGGGTAGAGTACTACTACCGTCATTAATGGCAATATGCTGTAGACAAGGAGCCTCAATCAGAATTGTCAGTGCGGCAAGGAGTTTTCTTGGGCTCGGAGGCGTTGTACTTTTTCGGAGAGGAGGACTGAGTCCGTCTCCGAAGGGATCGGATGAGGTCAAGCTCCTGTTGCAAGGATCGCCTCTGAGCCTCCATGGCCTTGAGGGAGCCCTCGGAGCGAACAAGAATGGCATCCAGTCTCTTGAGGGTCCTCTGGGCCTTACGAGCCGTGGGTGAAAGGGTTGCACCGGGACTGGGGCCTTTTCCACTCAAGTCACGGAGCGTGGGAGGATGAGTGGGGGAAGAGGGGTGACCAAGGATGAAGCATAGCTCCCGGTAGGGACTGGCCCGGATATGCTCTTGCTGAAGGGTGGATCGGTCTAGGACTCCGGGTGCTTGCTGGATCTCATGGGATCCAAGAGTGGCCCCACGAAGGGAAGTGGAATGAAAGGGCCGGCGGGGAATCTGAGATCGAGGGATCGATCGAGAGGGCATCAGCGACCTGAAAGACCGAAAATGGGACGCTAGATGGGGTCCGGACATGACGAAAAGCAGAGGGGAACGGGAAAGGGAGAAAGAGGGGGGGGGGGGAGACTAGTGCGGTCTAAGGCAATGATATCTAATGACAGAATCTCGAAAGATGAAGAAGTGGATAATCAAAGAAGGGCAGAGGTAGAAAGTGTGTGAGCGGGTAAGAAGAGAGAGGAGAGGAAAGAAGCAAGGGATGGATCGGATGATCAAAAGCCCTAGGACTAGTTGGCCCTTTTCCCCTCGTCGCCCTTGCTTTTATACTCTCTCTCTCTCATTCACACTTGGTGTCGGGGGGGCCTGGTCGGACTGACTGTTTGATGACGGCCAGGTCAGGAGGAACAGAGGAAGGTCCCATGCATGATGGAGAGATGATGAGGCCCTCCCAGTGACGGTGGGATAATGAGTGTGGGGAGGCTTTCCCGTGGATGGGGATATAGGATGGCTGAGTGCGGATGGTGGTACAGCCGGTGACCCATGTAACCCTCTCCTTATCCGTCTCCCTTTCTTTTCTTTCCCCTAGATATGCTTTCTCGATGACTGAACTTTCCCCCCCCCCCCTCTCTTCTACGGACACAAAAATAGTATGATACGGGGAGGCCCCACCCACATGGGCACATCCTTCCTCAACCTACGTAAGCAAGTATTGGCCTTTCATCCCTCATCATTTCTGTTAACGAATAATGGGGGAAGGGGAGGGGGAGGGTGGGAGAATGCCAAAGAGCAGCTTAACTGGCTGATGAGGTAATGTGATGCATGACACCGGAGGGCCAGTACCAAGGCAGAAGGAATGTAGGAATTTAAGGCATGACAGACATACCAAGAAAGATAGAGCATGGTGTGGAGGGGGGCAATAGATGATTGATTAAGAATGAGGTTCTGTAAGGACCGTATTTTTTGTGCAGGATACGTGCTCGAGGTGGTAGGCATTTACTCGCTTGGACAAGGTATCCTCCTCCTGGTGCTAATATTTCTATTTTCCTCTTGAAAACTAGGAGATGCATGATTGTATTTTTTAACATCCTTTAAAAAACAGTAATGAGAATGCTATTTTATTTCAACATCAAGTGAATAAGGCAGGGTGATTTAACGCATACTGTTAATATTGTTGATAAGAGGAGGTAAACTGATGACACAGTTTATTCCAATCACGATAAGGCCATTCCTCCTTCCCCCTCCCTTCGTTTACCCTTAGATCACTGCTGCTTACTGATCATCAAACAGAGGTAATCTTACGAATAAAATCTATACGAGAAAGGTAATAGGACACTGTGGAGTGAGTGCGGCGCATCATCATCATCCATTAAGGCGCATCCCCTTCTAGACTTACCCTCACATCGAATGCATCCGTCCCGATTGACCTCTAGACCCCGGACAAGATCATCTACCTCCTTCTCCGTTAACTTATCCCCAAGTTCTCCGAGGACTAATGGGGAGAGGTGGAACAGAGTGAGATGGTATGAGATGGAACGTCTCTTGCCGCCTCCAAAAACAAAAGTAATGACTTACTGTAGCGAAGTTCCCGGAGGGGCAATAGACCAGTATCTTCTTTATCAAATGCCCGAAGGGTCTCGGTCAAGGAAGCATTAAGCACGTACCCTTCTGGCTCCTCGGATGGGAGGATACTGACAAATTCCTCATAATCTAGGCCTTCTATGCCTTTTTCTACTTTGTTTCCCCAAGAGAGGATGCGGGATATGATCAGTGAAAGTGGGCAGACACCTTCCCGTTCCATCACTACGCGTAATTTCATTACCTTTAAATGGTGCAATTCGACTGGCAATGTCTCCCTCGGTCGGATTCCTTCCAGCTGCTCGAAAGGCCGGCCCTACCATGGCAAGAGTAAGCTTTCCTTTCCCCTCCTCGTCAAATGATGAGAATATCTCCTTGAGCTCTGAGGGAGTGTAGCATGGATTAAATTAGAGGTCTAGATTTGATAGATCGTATTTTCATAATCCAGCTTACCGGCTTGTTGATCAGCTGTACGAGTGGTGCTGGACTGTTGTTTAGGAAGGGGGATTTGAGCGAGATGGCGTGTGCTCCTCTCCTCTCACCTGGAGCGACTTACCATGGTGAGATGATTTGAAGGAAGTTTGACGAATAAATGGTGAGAGAGGGATGTAGGGAGAAAGGATGAGGAGCTCAAGATACCCAGGCATACGATGCCCCTTTATACAGTGGAGGGTAATCCTTGAGAATCACAGTGACATCCCCTGGTCATATGAGCGGAGGACGACTGGTCTCTGCGTGCCATCCCCGACAGCGGGGAAAGGGTCCCATATCTCCCTTGATGCTTCAATGAGGTGTGTAGCGTGGGAGACAAGGTAGGCTGGGGAGGGTGAGCCAGGCCTTCATCGCTAGCAGCATGAGGGGATACGGTGCTCAGAGAGAAAGGGGTTGATTATCAAACATTTACATGAGTGACTGTGTATTCCTCTTACATTGACCATTCAATCTAGCTATGCGCAATAGGGCAGTCTCTATTATCAAATACAACCAAGCCAATGCCCCTCCACCTCAGCTCCAGTACACAGTCTCATCATTTCCTTTCCGTTTTCCTTAATGATCCCGGGGAAAAGTAAGATGCTCGTAATGCCCTATCTCCCGATTGCATCAACGGGGATGATGTACCAGGGCGCCCAAGGAGCTTCTTGGCTGCGGATGAGAGCATATTATACTGAAGACGTCTGTAGGAGAAAGGAGTATATTAGTCATCCTTCTCTCTCTCTCTCTCTCGTGTTCTCTCTCTTGCCCTTACCTTGGCGTGCCATTCCCGCCACGAAAGACTCCTCCACCAGATCTTGAGGATCCAGGAGTAGAGGCACCCCCGGAAGGGGTGGCCTTTCTCTGACGTATTCTGGATGCTGCCCTTTCCTGTAGTCTTACCCCAACCTGTTCTCTCTTGGATGGCTCGGGTAATCGGAATGTTCCTATCCATGGGCCAGAGGAGATTAAATTTATGTTCACCCCTCCCCTCGTCCTCTTAAACCCCACTTACTTGGCGACCCATTGCCGTGAGGAGACATGAGGTATGGGGTGGAGTGAACCTTTTCCGGAGTGGGCGGTTCAATGTCCCGATTCCGAGGGATCATCTTGTACCCTGCGATACACGGTGTGCCCGGGGAATCTATCATTGAGGCATGTCCATTGACGATGTCTATGAGTCAGAGATCCCATCCTTGCTTTAGCCTATTCCCATGTTTAGCCCAACCCGCCCCTTACCTTGATGTCGCTTTTGCGTACTCAGTGTGGAATTGGGAGAGGATGCGCCCTCAAACCTTCTCTCCAGATCCTCTACCCACTCTTCGGGAAATCGAGTGTTTTCATACACTGTTCGCTTAGGTTCCCCCCGCATCATCCACCTAGAGTCTGAGGTACCATAGCTCCCTTCCGGGGGAAACATAAGCGCGTTCTTGGACGAATCTATCCCTTCCTCTAATAGTCGCCTTTCTCCTACCCTATCCTCCTCCTTGTCCTCAATAGCCAGCGGGCGCTGGGGTTCCAAGGATGATCGAGGAGCCGTGTATCGTCGATACTTTTCCTCCTGTTGGTGATGCATCTTTTGGAGGATCGCATTAAACGATGCATTATCCTCCCCGGTATATCGAGTCTGAAAGGCATCTAACCTAAGGTTTTTCATATCTTCGGACTGAGTCGGTAGATGACCAGGCTGGGACGGAGAAGGGTTGAAGGCCAGCGTCCCAGGTTCGAGAGAAGGAGTCATGGCAGAAGGCGTCATCCCAGAAGGCGTCATCCCTGGAGGTATCATGGTAGGGGATATCCATCCAGTTACATCATTCCCTCGTCCCAATGCCCTTATGTCTGAGCGTATAGCCCGATACTGATCCATAGGAGTCCCTCCCCCCAAGACAGGTCCCGAGCCCTCCTCCACAGATCCGAGAAAGGAGTTCTGCGCTTTGAGTCGACGTATGTGAGGAAAGAAGTCCCGTTCGACAATATGAGAGACTGCATCAGCGTACTCTTCCTCCTCCAGAACCTCCTGTCGCTGGACGCTGTACGGGGAAGGAAGTTTGGTTGCGGTTGCCATGGAGGCTACCACAGCGGTCAGGTCAGGCCGGGGGATCAGGGCTTCTGTTTTCCCTGGTGAAGTTGGCATCTTAGAGAGGAAGGATAGAGGGGTGAAAGATGATTGTGATTGTGATTGTAATGGTGATGAAGAAAGAGGTGATGAAGAAAGATGGTGTGCGTTCATTATCCTCACTAAAACCCCTTGATCCCTGGATTGTTTTAAATTGCCCACTTTCATGGAGGAAACAAGCAGCATCGCGGTAAGACCCATTCCGTTTATACCGTTGTACGTACACTCTTTTCCGGAAATACTCCCAGTAAAAATCAATGAGCCAAGGCACATTATAAAGTCCACCATCTCTTGAAAATGGATACTGGGCTATAAGCTACCATAATCACTGGATAGCCACAACCAATTCCAATTCCTAGTCCTAATGCTTCAATGACCGGCTCTTCTTGGATGCCTTTTCCTCATTCTTGGACCCAGCTGCCCTCTTCGTTCCAGAGCTACGTTCTGTCTGTTCTAATGAGTCTTTGCTTCCTCTCATGGGAAGAATAACAATGGCCGATTTTATCGCACTTCTTCTGGCCTCTACATGTCCCGGTAAGCCCATCCAAGGAGGTTAATATGAGCGCATGCCTTCAAAGCTCATCATCTCCGATCTTACCTGCATGAAGGATAATTCGTCGAGGTGTCGTGACCAGTGCATCCCTAGCCTCATTGGGACTCATGTTGAACAAAGAAGCCAAATTCATCACATCCGACGGTCCTCGTAGACTCAATGCATGTGATGCTCCGCTTGAAATAAGAATGTTCCGACCTCTCGAGGCTCTCACCAACCCTTGCGCATTTGAGATCAGTTGCCGACGTGATGCTGCGTCTGGGTACTTGCGGCGTTAGTAACGATTTATACAAAATGTTCCTCTTCTTCACCTACCATGAATAGCAGACCCATAGCAGATCTCAAAGTATATGCCTCGTTGAACCGCTTGGCCTACCTGACTGTACTTGAAGTGAAAGTTTAATCGTCGGGACAGATCCACCGAGATAATGTCTATCGCCTCCTGATCCATCGTGCATGCGGCTATGAAGCTTGCTTCATCCCCCGGTCTAATGGCAATCAAATCAAAGCTCTTCTCCACGGCCGCCAACGCGCTCTATGCGTTCAAGGAGGATGCGTGGTCAGGGTAAGGTGCTTATCCATCCCATGATTCAAAGCCACTCCTTACAATTCGACCATTCGTATTATTCTGTCCCGTGGGGATGGTGCATCGATGTAACACCCGTTTTCCTTTGGGGACTTTGCACACCTCTTCCTCGATACCCTATAATTGACATGCCATGTCATCAGGAGGTGAGTGTTTATCAGATCTTTTAGCCGTACTCGTCCATGCACTTACCTTGACTTGCTTGGTTGACGGGTCTACCACTCGATCCACCGCAATGGTAGAGTATCCCACTATAATATCAAGCATCAATGGGGAGGAAGAATGAGCTCAGCCATTGAACTATGTAGTTGGGTTGCAAGTCTCCCTCCTCTACCTACAGTGCATCGCCCTTAACACGGTCTTTTCCAGCAAAGAAGACTTGCCAGTACCTATATCAAGGCTAAGGTCACAATACATGGTCTGAGAAGAGGGGAGATGTGATGGATGGAACGGTCCAAGGCTCAAGGTGGTGATGGAGGAAACTAAGAAGCCAATATCTATCCTGATGCTAATGATATTTGGATCCTGATCATCATCATTAAAAGGCAGCAGTAATCCTCCCCCTCCACACTTTCTCCCTTACCTTGCCCCGTCCACTGTAAGCCATAGCCCGCATATAGTACCGAATTTTTTCATCTTTTTTCATACTTATGCCCATTTTTAGTTTATCTTGATTCTGCCCATCGTTCGCCACAAACCCCATGTATACTCCCCTCGCCCACATGACAACCATATCTGCCCGGCAATACCGGTCAGCTCCTTCCGTGGACTGCTAGGCGCGTCACGTCCACTTGCCCCCCCCCCCCCCCCCCCCCCCCCCTAATTTTACCCACCCCCCCCCCCCCCTCTCCCCCCAATCCCTCAACCCCGCCTTCTTTTCTCGGAGAGAAACGAAATGGAGAAACCAACATTTTTTTTCTCCCCCCCCCCCCCCCCCCTTCCAGAATCAACATCCTCGGGATGCCCCCTACCACTGTTCGCATCTCCTTTACCCCACACTCCTCCAGCCTGGTCAGCATCCCCAACCGCTTTGCCCAGGCCTTATCCTTCCAGCCCACGGTAGTTTCCTCCTTTTATCCCGTCTCCGACCGTCACCTTTCCTTCCTAAACCCATCTCCTTTCACTTCGTTTAGAGACCAGTCATCCAGTTGCAATGGCACACAAAGCCCGATAATAAGGAGCACACTCTGTACACCGGTTGGTCCGGTGGAGTGTCCACTGACGCTCCGGTGTCCCAAGCTACTCAGACAGCCTCGTCCTCTGCTTTTGGGTTGGGGTCCTCATCCACTTCCAAGTCCATAGAGACCTTGGGGATCGACCCAGCCTTTGCTGCTTCCTCTCGGCTATCTGAAGGACAGATGGTGAGTTATCACTGATATAAAAGCTCAAAAAAGCACTTCTTGGTATCATACTTACCCCCTTCCCATTCATTATAGGTGCTCATGGAGTTTCTTCACCATGTACCCTCGGTGGAATCCGCCCAGCTGGAGCCACTGACCCCAGATGATTGGGAATTAATGGTGAGTGTTGCCTTCAGCCAGGCGTCCTACTCCCATATCTCCCATTAATAATAATCCTACCTCTCCGCGTTGCTAGGAATTACATGCGGAACGTGTGGAAGAGCAAGTTTTAAATCAGATTAGGGCTGTTAGCAAAGGCCAAGAGATCCTGGTGTGGGTTCCGTCTGCCGTCATTCGTCTTCACGTTGGTAAACTCTACTCCCCTTCCTCTTTTCTCCTCAGCACATTGGCATAACCCCTTCGTATCACTTCCCTTACCCTTAGTAACCATCCAGCCAGATGGTCTGGCTTTTGGGGCCTTTGGTATTGACTCTGAGGTACACATTGCCCCAAAGACGCGTCAGCCTCATGAAGTTAAGGAGACTCCCAAGCATTTACCAAAAGATCATACTGAACCAGGGAAAGATGAGGGATCTGATCCCCCCACCACCCTTCTTTGTCGCTACCTCCCTGCCGAAAACCTGACCTCGGGATCCTCAGCGTCTCTCCGTAGGTCCCTAGATCCTGGTAGTGTCTATATTCATTCCGAGGCTGCGACCCGGGGTTTTTCCAAGACTGATGCCTGGGTCCTCCTCCGTCAGGTCATTCCATCCGACTCTCCCTCAAAGCAACAGGGGGATAAAGGATGTAAGTTTCTTTTATCTTTTAAAATACTTTGCCTACGTCCATTGAGCTTGTATAACCGGTATGAACCATCCATTTTACCTCTTCATTAGTCCAAGGTCCTTACATCCTACCAGCCACTGTCATTATGGACAAGGCCGTTCCTCCAGGCCATGTCCTCCTTGGAAAGAATGTGGAGCAATCACTTCCGCGCCTCGAGTCATTTGACTGTATTTGGTGAGTTAAGGATGAGCCGAGGTCACTTATTCCTGATACTAACTTCTATTGTAGTCTATCCAGGATGGTGGATAGTACGGAAGAGAGTATCGTTACCCCAAAATCCCTAGTCCTCTCCGTCCTCTCCGCCCCTTCAAGCACCTTGCCTCCTCATTCTGAGATTGGCCAAGCATTTAAGAGTAAGGGGCAAAAGGACGAAGAGAGGTGATAATTGCATCTTCTTTTTCACCTGGACTCATCCCATGCTATATTCTCTCTACATAGCTTGGGCTAAAGATCGCCTGGAAAGAAGAGCCTCTATTCGAAGAGTTCTACTTTCGGATGGGCAGGTGGTCCCACTCTCCTTGAATGATACTTCTCAGGGTTACGTCTATGCCCAGGTCCGATTGCGTGGGTCCTCCAAGTCGTCAGTGGACCTGGCTCAGCTAGACCACTCCTCCAGCTATAATGTAAAGCTCACTATTATCGATAGTCGAGGAGACCTTAATCCGTCGTGGTCCCATGCCCTGGATCCTCCCAATCCTTTTCCGGATTTACCGTACGTCCCCCATCTGTTTTCTTGTTAGGTTCATTGTCCTTATCCATTCCTTCTCCTTTTTCCTCATCATCTTTTAGAACCCTTGGAGGAGTAGGAGATATTTTGGAGACAGCCAAGGGGTTAATCCATCGTATGCTCAAGACCAGCCCGTTGAGCCATGCCTTTGGATTAGGAGGTACGTTATTTTTATAGAGAAGTGGTTCGCTAAGTAGGATGTCATCATATCATTTGCCGGCATTGATGGCCCCATCTATAGTGTCTGGTAGCTTACTCATTCAAGGAAGGCAAGGCTCTGGAAAGAGCAGCTTGATTCGCCGAATCTGCAGGGACCTTACCCTAGACCCTTCTCTCTATGCTTGTAAGCCGAAATTCAAGGGGGGTGAAATGGATAAAGATGATAAGCTGAACATGGTTTTCTCACCTTCTCTTTCGTCTCGTCCCATAGATATTCACATGATACCAACCAATGAACTGGCCGAAGACAGGCTATCCGTTGTTACGGACAAGTTAGCGTCTGCTTTCACCCAGGCCTCTTGGAAATCTCCCTCTATTCTTGTACTGGATGATATGGACCGCCTATTCCCGGCTGAGGTCGAGGTAAGATACTGCTTGGATGAATAGTGGGTACTGAGTACAAGTGATTTATATGTGGGATACATGGAGATCCATGGGAAGTGCGCAATGATATGATTAAGAGGAAGGAGAAGGGAGTAGTGAGCGAAAGACAGGGTGATCTGTGTCACAGTATCATCAAAAGGACTTATATCTCACCATCCTCTTCATTCTCATAGCACGCAGACTCGACCCGTTCACGTCAGCTCATTGAACGATTCGTGTCTCTTATGCATCGTAAGATGGACCGATCAGGAAGGTCTTACCCCCTAGTGATCCTGGCCAGTACCAATCAGACAGAAAATCTACATCCCCTCCTGGGGCAGACTCATTTCTTTCACCAGACCCTTCATCTTCCTGCCCCTGGTAGAGAGGAGAGGATGAAAATCTTGGAGGCCCAGCTGACCGATGTCATCCGTAAGGGATGTGTGGAAATGCCTCAGTTAAACGTAGAAGAGAATGAGGAGGATCCTTTGGGACACCTAGACTTGACTGAGATTTCCAGAGGAGCCGAGGGGTATATGCCATCGGATCTTGGTATGGTGGTGCAACGCTCTATCCAGGAATGGTCCATTCGTCGCTCTGAGGCGGAACTGGAGGAAGAAATCTCATATAGGATGGATAGACACTTTTCCCAGGTGGATCTTGAGTCGGCCCTCAAGGGCTATATCCCTGTATCCCTCAAGGGTATTCCTCTACAAGGTTCTACGGTCAAGTGGACTGACATTGGAGGTATGTAGTAGATGGTCATGAAAGATGAAATGTTGTACTGATCGTTCTTATTTCATCATTTTCTTTTCCTTTACTTTCCTGATGAATAGGCCTTGAGGAGGTGAAGCGTATCCTTCTAGAAACCCTTGAGTGGCCCACCAAGTATGCTGCCATTTTTGCCAATTGTCCTTTGCGTCTTCGATCTGGGTAAGTTTTTGGCCCTACTTGACCTTTAAAATGATCCCTGGTCATCCCTTCTGATTTAAATGTACCGACCTATATCTCCACTCTAACCTCTTCTTATATCTACCTCAAGTCTCCTCTTATATGGGTATCCAGGATGTGGCAAGACCCTACTGGCCTCTGCGGTAGCCAGGGAATGTGGGTTGAATTTTGTGTCTGTCAAGGGCCCAGAGCTACTGAATAAGTATATTGGCGCCAGCGAGAAATCTGTAAGTATTTTCCAGTCCCAGGACGAACGTTTATTGCATCATGAAGCTTTCGTTATATTGAGCACTCATTATCCGCCCATGCCTTTTCTTTCTCTTTAGGTGAGGGACTTGTTCGAGAGGGCTCAGGCCGCCAAGCCATGTGTACTGTTCTTTGATGAGTTTGACTCTATTGCTCCACGAAGGTAAGACTCTAAGATAAGGATGGGTGAAATAGGCGATTTGTTGATATAGTTATCTTATCCCCTTCCAAATCTTTAGAGGCCATGATAGCACAGGAGTGACTGATAGAGTGGTGAACCAAATGCTGACTCAAATGGACGGAGCTGAGGGCCTGGACGGAGTTTACGTCCTTGCGGCAACTAGGTGAGCTTCATTTCCTTTGTGTTTCTACTTTACATCCCTCTAATTCATAGATTCATGATCCGTCGGGTTCTCTTTGGATACAAAAATCTTAACCGATCAGTCGGCCTGACCTGATTGATCCTGCTCTCTTACGTCCTGGTCGCCTGGATAAATCCTTGTTTTGTCATCTACCCAAGAGCCCAGAGGAGATCAAGGAAGTGCGTGATTGATACGAAGATCTATTGAGGACACAGATCATATTTCCTTCCTTTACTTACCTATCCTCCTATTCATAGATTTTCCTAGCATTGGCGAGTCAGGTCGAAGTGGATAGTTCAATGAAATGGGAAGAGGTGGCAGAGCAATGCCAAGGATTCACCGGAGCTGATCTTCAGGCCCTGATCTACAATGCCCATCTTCTAGCCATTCATGATATGATGGAGGAAGAAGACGAAAAGACGAAAAGGGGGAAAGGAAAGGCTTCTGAGGCTGGAGGGGACCTCGTGGAAGAGTTTTGTATGATCCACATGGACTCTCATGAAAAGTCTAAAGGGGGGGAAGAGGCGGAACCCATTCGCCTTCGGGCCATTGAGGTATCAGCGATGAAAGAAAAGGTAGGACGGTTCATACAGTAGCCCCCTCTCATTCTCATATCATTAATATTTTCCATTCATAGGCAAGGAAGATCTTAGATGGATTAGAAGAAGCACCTATTCATGGAACCCGTGGGAAAGACAAAATTCTCTCGGACAGGAAGAGTGCCACGCCGGTAAGGTCCTATACATCTCTTTTTAACAGTTCAGTTGATGTCACTGATACATGTCAACCTACGTCCCGTTGATGTAGAAGGTAACCCTAGATCTGCTACTACGAGCCTTAGAGACGGCCAAACCCTCTTTGCCTGTCGAGGAGCGCCTTCGTTTGGATCATATGTATGAAGAGATGGCGAGGATAATGGACGTTTCCTTCTCAAGTCAACTAATCACGCGCCCTCTAGTTATGCTGAGTTCACCGAAGGAAGGGAGGCAAATATGCCGGATGGTATGGCGCCCAGTGGGATAGGGCAAAGGGAAACTCTTTCATAAAAGATGGAGAAGAATCATATGTGTAGGCACCATGAAAATGACCAAGTCACTTTTTCCAAGGATCGCCCTAGATCTCCATCGTTCATTATCTGCCGTTGTGAACATTAGAGGAAAAAGACACCGGGTCCAACACCTTATTCATCTATTGCATCTCTCATGGACGGCAAAGAAGCGAGGGCTCAAACCTTCATTTTCCTCTTCAGCGATAGCATTGCTTTCACTGCTCTACCTCCCTATTCATGATCACCTAATTGTCAGTCTCCTGCATGATGCGCTGGAAATCTTGAGTGTATGCCCGAGCCACAATATTCCACGCCTCCATGTATCGGTCCATGCACCTGGAGATGCAAACCTATTCGTTTGAATGGGAAGAGAGATTTAATATTCAATAGAAAAGAAAGAGAACTAAATAGGCTTCTACAGCCGCAATCCCCATTTACCTGCTCGCCGTTCTCAAGCTTAGTGCCAGGCTTGGTGACACAGCGGTCAAAGCACCTTTCGTTCATTTTCTACAAGAAAAGGGCAAAGTGCATGAGCTTAAGGGGGGCAAGTAGGGGACAAGAGGAATTTCAGTTGAGTCAAGACACGTACGTTCATCAGCTCCTGAGCATTGGCCATCTGGATCTCCTGGCGGACGGCAGCCATCACCTCCTGCTTTTTACTGTTGGAAGCGCTTTCACTGAGGGAAGACATGGTGTGTGCTTAAAGGAGACAAGAGGAATCAGGTAATGGTAAGGCGGGGGAAGGAGGGAAAGGGATATTGTATTGCTTTATGCGCCTAATCGCGTTTAACAGTGTTTTTGAACAGGGCGACCGGACGCTTTTTTCGGGTAGGCATTAGGCCACAAGGAGGGCAACACGGATATGGGGATTTCCGTGAGGTTTCGCGCCTTGCCGTTTCCAGCAGCACGGTATGTCTGTATGGCCAGCTCTGGAAAAAGCCGATATGAATGATGAAAAAGGCACCAATTTGGCTTGGATTTTTAAGTATTACCAATGAAAGAAGAGCTACACCAGTCTCCCGCCATCCCCACCTGCCTTTCTACTCCTCCCCGCCCTGCCGTTTATAGCCTAAGGCTCCTGCCTCCGCCCCCTGACTGTCCCTTGGACGGTTATTTCCATGACAATAAATTATTCAACAACAAGGGCTATACCAGATACGCTGCCAGTCCATAGATCAATATATAAAAAGGATCAAATAAGCCCAAAAAGAGTTCGAATTTCTCCTATAAACTGGACAGATGGCCTTGGGATTTGCACCACACACCTCGATTCCTCCATGCGCTCACTGATTCTCTGATTGAGGGATGGAGCGACCAAGTGTGCGTAAACCAAGTCCACACCCAACGGTGACCGTACGTCACGCCGCAAGTTACCCAGCCGACAAGGGTTCTCGCGGTCGGTGGACCTTGTCCTCCTTGCCTTGCCCATACAGCTCACCCACCCGTCTGGATAGTGGCGATTTTATAAGGATACATTGGCCCAGCTATCATATTCAACGCCATTGTCTCCATTGAACCTCCGCTTCCTCGGTCATACATAAGCCTCAGAGGAGTAGGTCCTTCTTCACCAGGTCCCTCTATCCTTCTCTCTCCTCTCCTCCTCTTATCACCTCTCTGATTCAGATCTCCAGCGTGATCTTCCCCACCCCTATCCTTTCAATATCCTTCAACACTCCGTTTGACCAGATCTCTCTTAAGCATGTCTGTCGTTCCAGGTAAGTGGGATCTATGGTCATCTTTCCATCCTTGTATAGATCCACCTCGGCATAAACTTACACTTTTCCCTCATGCCAGTGGTCGTACGGTGGAACGGAAAGAAATTCAATGTGGACTTGGATACCGCGGCGTCCGGGGAGGAGTTCAAGCTTCAAATCTACAGCTTG
>KZ987888.1:0-15644 GCA_003614145.1 Piptocephalis cylindrospora
CAAATCTTTGATCTAATATAATCGCCGTAGCTCTTGGATTCATCAGTAAGCCAGGGAAGTCAGGTCTTTACCTCGGTCTCATTCATCCTCTCAATCAGCTGGGGCAAACGACTTGATGTGAAGCCGTAGTTTATAGTCTTAGTGGGGGCAATCTGCCATTGAACATTCCCATACACCGGGACGGGACGAGTTGTGCAAGTTTACTGAAGTTCACGATTGCAAAGCATCGCTTCTTGGATGTCATCGCCACCATCGATGGGTTATAATTCACAAACGCGCTATACTGCGTGCTCTCCTGGTCGAGCACCCACTCTTGAAGAGGAATGAAGGACAAATCTAGTCTGCGCGTCAACCTGATCTCATCCCCCATCCCCTTGGCCTTACCCTCTGGTAGGACGTAAACCTGGATAGTCCCCCTCACCATAACGCTATAGAAGATACCTCAGGGAAAGATCTATCAAAACATTTTAAGTAAACACTTTTGGGTTAGTTCTTGATAGGAAAGTCACTAAATCCAAATTTGGAGGCAATTTAGGCCCCTTCGTCTTGGAGAGGGGATAAGAGAGCCACAGTGGCGATGGCCAAGGCAATCAGCGTATGAGAGGGAATGAGGTACATGCTAATGGAGAGAAACAAGGGAGAGGGTGTGTGTATATATATATAGGTGGAAAGGGGGGGAGGAACATTCATGCAGCGAAAATGGGTGAGGAGAGGGATGGTGGGTTGATCGAGGAGGAGAGCAGAGGGGAAGAGAGAGGGGACAATCGATTAGCGAATGCGAAAGATGTGATGGGAGCGGTGAGAGAAGAGAGGGTCGGTTTTGGGGAGAAGTGTGAAGTGAAATCATCATACTGGCCTTGGTCTTGTTTTATACTTGTCAGGATCGTTATATCCGGCCCACATGCTTCATTGTTCAACGAGAGTCGGAGAAGCAAGGGCGAAGTTTCAAATATCAATCTTGTTCTGTGTCTACATCAAACCCCGATAACTCTCTGATACACATCTACTAGTGCATCGTGTGCAATTCTTGTTCCGATCCATTGGGATACTAATACGTTGCCATTTGAAGAGACTCCTGTCATTATAGGAACCCATTCCGAGAAGTTTAGGCAGAGGAAGGCTACGCTGAATGGACAAGAGAGTATGGATATATAAGAAAAATACCCCACTCCAAGTCTTTATAGAATATAGCAGGGATTTAGGAATACCGTTAAGGCAAGTTCACTCAGGACCATCCCACCAAGAACCAGGAAGTAATGGGTCTCCGTTTCAGGAATCATAATTCTTCCATTAATGAATATGGCCTATATAATGACGTGAAAATGGGAACTGGACTAGCTTGAAACCTTTAATAGAAACTAAATTCATTGAATCATCTCTCAGGCTGACCGGTAGAGAAAAGAGACAATAATGTATCGCCTGAGGATTAACTTTGACTTGTGCTTCTAGGAAAGCCAATGCAAGGGGCTGCATGGCAAATCGAGTATACAAATTCACTAAATCATATTGTTAGAGGTCTGATCACCAGGAAGAGGTAACCGAGTAAGAGAATGAATTCAGATGTAAGGTGGCTTAATATTCAAATGTATCAGGGACATCTGTTAAAAGTCTAGCCCTTTATAGTGAATCATCTGGGTTGACGGTTCCCTATATTTAGGACTATGCTAGGGTATCCTGGGCAATCGTAACCTTTTATTTTTTCGTTCATGAGGAGTCTTCCTCACTTCGGCCCTTGTACTTTGTCTCTGGAGTTTCCTACAGACATTCTCTTACACAGTTGGCACACCGGCTTGTCCAAATCGTTACGCTATCAATAAACATCGACGGATGCTGGTAGCAAGTCAACGACTTGAAAGAGATTCCTTCATTTCGACTACATCCTTTCATCCTAGCACGGATGGGGGCGTCGTCCCCTAAACCTAGGCAATCTTGGTACCTCTGATTGGGAAGAGCATCCAGCCTATCCAGGACACAAATACCCTCCTATCCTGTATACTATTTCTACTCAAGCCCCAATAATCAAAAGTAAGCCAAGTATGAGCTGGTGCCAGGATCCGAGACCTCAAAATTATAACCAACATGCTTGCCTGTTGGATCTGCTCAATTACAGAAACACGCCAAACATGGTTCGCTCGCTTTGAATTTAATTTGAAATTGCCCTGCCAGGTTATATTTGCCAGCACCAGCATTCTAGCATCTTTCCAGCTGCCTTTGCGGAGTTTCAGTGTGGGATCCCTGTACATCTCTCCCCCTTTCACATCCACCTCAAATTCCCTTTAGACGTCCCCTTCCATCCAAGAGCACCAGAAGGTGAGGGAGGGACTCTTAGGCCCTCCTCCCGTTTCTTCCCTCCCATTCCCGTTTAAACCTTATAAAAAAAGAGACACTCATTTCATTATATCCATGAAACTCCTCCACCCTAATCTCTTCATCTGTGCAGGCCTCTTTCTCACTCTATGCCTCCTGGGCCTGGTCCAAGCCGAGCGGGACTATTATGAGGTCCTTGATTTGCCCAAGGACACGTCCGCACGCGCCATCAAAAAGGCATATTACAAACTGAGTAAAAAGTATCACCCTGACAAGAACAAGGACGATGCTACTGCCCAAGAAAAGTTTATTGAGCTGGGCAGAGCCTATGAGGTTCTAGGCGATGAGGAGAAGCGTCGCATCTACGACCTGGAGGGTCTTGAGGGTCTGAAACGGTCTGAGGGTGGTGGTGGAGGCCATTCAGATCCATTTGATCTATTTTCTCAGTAAGTGATGCGCATAACCAGGTGACGTAAGGAAAATGACTCATCACTCTCCCGATGACCACGGTAGATTCTTTGGAGGTGGCGGTGGAAGACAGCATCCCGAAGATCGTCGGGGACCCAGCATTCACCTGGATCTGGATGTGTCTTTAGAAGAACTTTACAATGGCAAGGAGATGGATGTATGTGCTCTTGATCGAATGGTCCATTTTATTTCACCCCCCTCCACTCCACCTTATCTCAACCCCCCCCTCCGTAGGCTGATATATCCAAGTGGGTTATTTGTCCCAAGTGCCGAGGCACTGGGGCAGAATCTGATGCTCACATCCATACTTGCGAAAAATGTCAAGGTTCTGGCGTTGCCATTGTTAGGCAGATGATTGCTCCTGGCATGTACACTCAAATGCAAACTACGTAAGCTTATGCCCTTATGAGCTAATGAGGCCAGAACCCTCCTCTAATCTGTTCCGCCACATCCTATAGATGCGACAAATGCGGTGGGAAGGGAAAGACCGTTGAGTCTGACTGTCCTGTCTGTTCCGGCCACAAGGTCATCCGGGCCAACTCGCAGATCACCGTGGTCATTGAAAAAGGCATGGTCCACGAGGAGAAAATTGTGTTTGAGCGGAAGGGCGATTCCGGTGCTGATTTTGCCCCTGGGGATCTCGTTTTCTCCCTTAATCTCGTCCGTCATGCCACATTTACTCGGGATGGAAATGACCTGTCTATGGACATGAACATTACCCTTCTTCAGGCCCTAACTGGCTTCTCTAAATCCTTCACCCACCTGGATGGCCGATCCGTCCTCTTGGAGAGATCCGAGGTCACTCCATCTGGTAAGCTATCCTTTAAGTAATATTACCACGTTGAACCATCACTTACTTTCCCTTTCCTGCAGGATTTATCCAAATTCTCCAAGGAGAAGGGATGCCTCATCATGAGTATCCCAGTGAAAAGGGGGATATGCACGTTCGGTACTCGGTCATTTATCCTAAGTCCATTCCTGAGGATAAGCATGAAGGTACGATAGTTATGCGGAATGTGAGGCCTAATAGGAAACATTTCTGGTTGTCTTGGTTACTGACATTCATCACCCACCCCCATCTTTTCATACGTTATAGTGTTGAAGGAAATCTTGGCTCAAGAAGGCGAGGAGACAGAGTAGTCGATGTCTTTTTTTTACATGTCATCGTCCCCCGCTCCTTGGCCATCTCATTTTCTCATTACACTTATTTTCCCTTTAATTTTACTGATGCCCATCAAATTGGCCTACTTATCTCTCCTCAATCAAATCCCCAGAAGGAAGGCATAGGCATAGTTTCCATCCGATCATTCACACTAAAACACATCTAGTATTCATACCAACATGAACACGACTACCCGCCCTACCATGTAGCCGGGTCATCTGTCTCAGCAGTTCGGGGAAGAGGCTGGCCTATGTGAAGATGGATAGGGCCAGGGTCCAGTCGGGGCGTCTTTCTTCTTCCAGTATTCCCTGATGAGCCATCCTTACTTCCATTGTACAGAACAGAGCCATCCTCCCGGCTCGAAAGGGAACTTGCCGCACCCTTACCGGACCGTCGGGTATGGGGCCTAGTGGATGGAGACCCTTCCTCCGAGCTCTGAGGGGGACATGACCTTGACTTTTTTGCTGAAGGAGAGAAGGATTGAGCCCACACCTCCATCTCATAATCCCATTTCCATTTCAGTGGATCTCTCTGGACTCCTTCAACCTCTATGGCCCGGGCTTCTTGGAGAAGGACATTTCGAATTTCTTGATCCTCTGTGGCTTTGATCTGGGTTTCGAATGCCTTGGCTTCGAGGAGAAGTACAGCCAACTCCCAGCATCCAAATTCCCGGGCCAGGCGATGAGCAACGGATATGGCCTCCTCTCCCCGTAGAAACAGCACGATTAGGCTCATGTCTGAGCGGGGATTTCCCCGGCGGAGAATGTTCTGGAAACATTGGACCAACTCTGGATCCATAGGATGACGAAGGTGATGAAGAAGAAGGCAAGCTAGAGTAATGCCCGCATTGGAGCTGTCCCCAACAGGCATAATGGAAAATGGGCGAGGAGAAAAGACTGATTCGTTGGTCTGGATCATAAATTTCTTTAGACATTGGATTAGCTCAACAAGACCCGGAACAGGCCTAGGAATCTCGGGAAGCCGTTTGGCCAGGAGCTGTAAGATAACGTACTGATGGCTAGGAATGGCCAAGGACAGGGCCCGGGTAAAAATACTAATAGTATCAGCAGGCCAGGGGGTTTTGAGAAGATGGTTGGTAAGCCAATGGAGACATACTCTGGATGGGGTCAAGTGATGATGAAGCGCTTGGTGGAGTTGAACACCGCAAGGATCACATCGGGCAGCAAGGGATTTAAGCCGCCTGGCGTCTGCATCATGGATGGGAAATTGAAGATTGACCAGCGGGGACAGGAGATGGCTGGCCTCCCATGGCGCCACACGACTAAGAGATTCTATGACATCGTACAGGATGGTATGAGAGGGAAGGCGGAAGCCGCACAAAAACATCATATGAATCAGGCAGACCCATCTATCGACTAGGAAATAAGTAAAGAAAAAGGGAAGGGCAAGGAAGAAACAATACCTCACCTTCTCCAGTGAGGCGGGACCCAGGCATAATAGGTTGGGTGTGCATCTCGTGGCACGGAATACACTTTGATAGCTTCTGGACGCCTTACTCCTGTTCTTAAGACACGATCTACCTCGCCTTGGGCCATGCATCGACCTAGAACCAGAGCCGCCCGTTCGGCCAAGGAGGGCCGGACAGATGGGTGTGGCCGACTGCTTTGATCCAGCCCCAACGTACTCCCCAATCCCCAAAGACATAAGCATAACCCACTGACGCTTTCCTTTAGCTGAGCAGGGAGAGTGCGCTTGTCAGGAACATGCAAACGTTTACGCCCACGTTTGCTACCACGATCATACGTCCAAACGGCTTCGATACGCTTATCAGAGTAGGATGGGTCCCTAGGTCGCGCCGGCGCACTAGATGTATCAGAGACATCCCTCTCCGAACTAGAGAGCATGGTGGGCGAGACAGCCAAGGCAGCCTCCAGAGAGCTTAATTTTGCACGCAAGGGCCGTTGCACCCTGGGGATCCGTTCTGCCTCAAGTACCTCATGAATGGGATGGTCAGATGGGTAGAGAGACCAGGGCATTCGGAGAGGGGATAAGCAAGGGCGGCTGAGCGATGAATGATGAGCAAGGAGAATAAGAGTTAATAGAAAGAGGGATGGCAGGCGTTGTTGTCATGACAACTCTCCCTGGCGGAAGTAAATACGGATGTGGTGTACAGCATATGAACGGTAGTACATATTTTGCATGTATACGTATAGCAAGGTTTTGACAAGTGCGTACTACAGTAAGTAGTAAGACTCTAGCAGCAGGGTGATCAAACATTGGTTCAATAGTGAAATACAATTTATTACTAATAGCAAGCGTCAAAGTGAAAAGAATATATGCGGCATACCTATAACTCTACTTGGGAAGTTATCAAATGGAGCCTCAAACAGCAACACTGGTGGTTAATATAGCATACGAGACACGTCAACCTCTTCTTGCTATGCTTCTCTCGAAAGAAAAAGCATGACAGGAAGAGGCAGGGTGAGAAGGCCAGGAGAGGGCGTAAGACACCTCACCTGGTTCACCTCGTTGCAGAGTAAGAGCCGGCATTGACAAAAGGTAACATAAATCAATAAACAGCTACAGCATGGTAGAGGATCAAGCGAAAGAGGAATAATCTATTTATGAGGAGTAAGAGGGATGAGAGATGAGGGATGAGGGAAGAAGAATGAAGAGAAAGTGGGCTGGTGAGGTTGCGGAGGCGGGGCACCAATGCCCTTTTATAATCGTGTCTTTTCGCGTCTGCTCACTACCACACCTAAGGGGCCAGAATGGCTGGGGGTAGTGGTGAGGAGGGAGAAAAAAAAATACAAGGCAAAATACACCCCTGCTAAACCATCCTAAACCAGTCGCAATATGCCACATTTTACCTATCCTCTTCTAGTAGTAGTAAACAGCGAAACCAGCCTTCCTCTTCTGAAAGGAGTAATGTATTGTCAAAAATAACCACACATCACCGTAAAATGGTAAAAAGTAAAGAAAAACACCCAAAAACCACACTCGGGTATCCGAGAGGATCCAAGCCAGGCGCTGACCTGGTCTTAGTATTCACTGGATCAGTAGCGCCCATCGAGACCGGAACGGGTCCGCCTTCCTCTTCTAACCCCACATGCTCATCCGAAAACATGACTTTTTGTACATTTTTTTACCACAAAATCGACTAGTATTACTGGATAATGCAAAGTTTTAAGTCAGTGGGGCCTTTGAATCTACAAAACACCTACAGACTTCAATCCGCAGCCCAACGGGTAAATCCAAGGGTTGACCCAAAGTATGGGGCTGATGCCTTTTTGTCTCTTGTCCAGCACTGGCCCAGACCAGCCAAATCCTCCTTACTCAATGTTGTTGACACCGCTGCGTTAATAGGGCTTGCCCCAAGAGCGTCAACGGAGGTAATCCAAGTGGGGTAGCGGAGCTTGAAATACAAGCACTTCAAAAATACCTCCTCATCCTAAACCCCATTGTTGATGGCGGTTGGGAGATAAAGCGGGTCAGAGCCATCGCTTGTCAAGCTCCAGTCACTTCCTCTCTCTTCCCACTCCTTCCTTCTCGTCCATCTCCCTTCCCGTCCTCCAGTCCTATCTAACGCCCCGTCGCCATCACCCATCCTTCAGTCGTCCCCCAACTCGCCTCCTTCACCAAGTGCGAGAGCCCGACGCTTACCCCCGATCTCGCCCTTCCCTTGACGTCCATTTTCTTTAATCATCCTTCATCTCCTTGGATCATTCCTACGCTTTCCCGAGCTTTCACGCTCATCGCTCCACCCTTTCCCATTCCCCTACCATCCCAAATCCATCTATCCCTATCATGACTCGCTCTGCCCATATCCTCCTCGCCATAGGATCCACCATCTTGCCCCTTCTGGCTTCGGCCACTCCTTCGGCCAATCCCATTGCTTATCCTATACCCGTACCAGCGCCAGATCCACGACCCAATCCCAAAGAGACTTCCATGGGCGTATGGATCCAGCGACTGTTTCATCCCTTTGAGGACGCTTCTTTGCCTGCCAGCCATGGCATCCAAGCTACTTCCCCTGGCCGAGATATTGCCTCCAATATATACATGGAAAGGTCAAGAAACTACACTCAGTATGTCCTCTGTCATCCTTTTCTTTTTTACCCTCTCATCCCTTTCCCCTCACTCCTCTTTACCCCAATGTAGATGGGCCGCGGCAAGCTATTGTCACGTCGAGGTCGGAAAGTGGGATTGTGGTCCGGCGTGTGGTGGATCTTCGATAGGGACCATCCCCACTCTGGTGTTTAATCGAGATGCGGCCATTGGATTTGTCGCATATCATGAACAACAGGAGCGGATCATCGTGTCATTCAGGGGGACCTATTCGCCCCGTCAGGCATTAACTGATCTTAAGATGCACCAGACACCCTTTCCCCCGGCTTTGGCTCAAAAGGGCAAGGTTCACTCTGGATTCTACCTCAACTACGAGCTTGTTCGAGAAGACATTCTCCGAGAGGTAGCGTCCTTACGTCTTCGCTTTCCCCATTATCGGATACTTGTTATAGGGCACTCCCTGGGAGGGGCATTGGCCGCCCTGATGGCCACGGCCCTTTACGAGCAGGACCCTGAGGCCATTATCTATACATTCTCCTATGGAGCCCCTCGTTTGGGGAATGTGGGCTTGGCCAAGTATATTGACTCCTTGCCAATCCATCTGGTGAATATGGTATACGGGCATGATTTTGCCCCACACGTCCCGACCCTAGGTCTGGGGTATGTACATGCCGGCCGAGAGCTCTGGGTTCACAATGGCACTGATGGAAGTGTGATTAACCGTTGGTGTGGGTACGGTGTGGCCGGGGAGGATCCCGAGTGCAGCATGAGTTTAAGCCAGGAAACGTGGACCGTCGAGGCTCATAGTGGCTACTGGATTGGGAATGTCACATGCAAGGCTACGGAGAAAAAGACCTCCCGAATTTCCTCCTCCTCCTCCACTTCAACCGAGGCCTCCAAGGGTAAGACCAGCCGGTTTTTTGGATGGATCAAAGAAAAATTGAGCATTGGAAAGCCCGAGAGCAAGGCTGAGGATGAATCGTCCGATGTTGAGGAGGATGGGGGTCCAGCTCCGGCAAGTAAGGAGGAGAAACGTAAGACTAAGTTGGCTATCAAACAAATCAAGGATGGGATGCGCCTACGGGAACTGGAGATCCAGAGTCAATGGGCCTACAAGCCCCGTCTGGAGTCCTTCCCCATGGACACCGCCCCTTATACCATTCCCCCCGCATCCCATACCAACTCCCATGCCATGGATATCGAGGAGGAATGTATAACTGCCGGTCTATCCTCCACCTCTCCTGCCATTCCCAGATCCAATGCCATAGATGATTCTATGGAAGAGAATCGCGGTGAGGAGGACAAGAGCCCTTTTAATGTGCCCTCAAAGGAGAATAGTACGATGACCATGAATTCGCTCGAAACAAATAGTACCTTCATCGTCGATATCCCCAAAGGAAATGGTACCACCATTGTCGCTACACCCAAGGGGAATGATACCTCCATCGCCAATCCACCCGAGAAAAACAGTATCTCCATCGTAGGTACCTCCAAGGGAAATGATACGGCCGTCGTAGTCGTAGTCAAGAAAAATAAAGCGATGCAGGGCGCAGAAAGGGCCATATTTTCCAGGGCGCAAGGCCAAAATTTTGCGGCCTCGCCCCTGCCCCAGGATGAACTCCCCAAGCTCTGTGCCCATCCACCTTGTCCTCGAAGACCATCCATGCACCTCTCCCAATCAAAAAGATCAAGGGGGTCAAGAAAGAAGTATGAGGAGGAAGAGGAGGAGGAGGAGGAGGAAGAGGAAGATGATGTTTAGTTGCAGGATATGGTGTGTGTAGACATCCACGATTCCTCTCAATCTCGCAGCATTCATGTTGCAGATACAGGAGGGATGACATGCCTCCTTTCATCCTATTTCGCGACTGGTCCTCACTCAAAGGCAGAGAGTTCGCTCTCCATGCCCCGTTTTCCCTACATAATGACATAATGACATTTTACTTTTTACTTTCGTTTATTTCCTGCAAGTATCTTTTTGTGATCACGACAATGCATCCACCCTCTTGCTACATCAACCAGCCAGGCTATTTGTTAAGGAACTACTCAAAAGATCCATGAAAGTCATGCTAGGATGAAGCGTATGTACAAGTCACAGTGGAATAGTTTTATGTTCTTTCATACTGTAAGAAGAAAGAGTAGATTAGCAACCTAGAAAGAACACGATTCAGTCTCAGTACAGCACCAACCATTCTTTTTTAAAAATACCTTAAATGCATAATTTTTCGGGCCGTCTAATTTGACCGGAACAGTCTATAGTACTATTCCTTTTTTGTTTATCCAAGCGGCGTTGAGAACAGACCATCTTCTCCGCTACAAGCTATTACAGTGTATGATAGGCTTAGTATATACCACTTTGCATTACTAAGGCCCAAGAGGGGAAGTCACTTCCCACCAATAAAAATCATATTCCCAGGACAAACCTTCCAACACAGTATTCCCATGCAGGACGGACTTGTGGAATTAGAGAGAAGAGTGACCATTCTCATTTGGTATGGGCTGCTCGCGCATCTCTCTCCTCAAGGAGGAAAATGCACATACAATGCTCAGACCATGCCACACACATACTTTTCTGCACTCCCACATCGTTCATCCAATCGGAGATTAAGAATACTTCTCTAATCCAATAAAAATAGTCAGAGCAAGGTGAAAAATCATGCACACATTACTAGGGCGAAGCCTTGCCACATCGGTCATGGCAAAGGGAGGATTTACTGGGCACTGAGTTTGAATTGAAAGATGGCGGTCCCATAGAGAGATTCCGAATGGAGAAGGTCAGCATAAGACAACTTCCTTGCACCTCCCCCCCTTTTCCTTTACCTTGCATATCCCTTGCTACATTTTGCCTTCCCATTCAATGACCGCCTATGCCCTACCAAGAGAAAAGCATTGAAGGAGCCAGATCACTGTCCGTCTCTTCCCAGGACGCATGATTCACCGGGTTAAGGACTAGTCATTGGCCCCTTGTCCCTTGTCCCTGAGGATGAATGCTATCTCTTGCACATTTGAAGCACCTCTAATGGTGCTTAAAAGTGTACATTTGGAAAAGAGAAGAAAATGGAGAAAAATGTGTATAAAAGGAGAGCTCATCATCCGCCCTTGCACCGATCCATCCTCTTCTCCCTTACCTATCCAAACCCACCCTTTCCCTACTATTACTACTACTACTATCACCCCCTCCTATACACACCTACCCTCCTCCTATCCCCTTATATACAACATGCAGAACTTCGCCACCGTCGCCACCCTCCTCTCCGCCATCGCCTCCGGTGCCATGGCCTCCCCCGCCCCCTTTGGAGGTGACGGGACTTTCTACTCCCCCGGCAATGATGCCTGCTCCAAGGCTGGTCACTCTTCCTCCTCCTCCGACCTCATCGCTGCCCTGAACGTTGAGCAGTTCGGCGGTCACTACAACGGTGACACCGACAAGAGCCAGTCCTGCTACAAGTGCGCCCAGGTCAAGGGCCCCAAGGGCTCCGTCAAGGTTCAGATCGTCGATCTTTGCCCCGAGTGCAAGCACGGAGATCTTGATCTCTCCCCCGCTGCCTTCAAGACCATCGCCGACCCCGTTGACGGACGTGTCCCCATCTCCTGGACCTGGACCTCTTGTTAATTTACCCCCCTTCACCTCGTCCCCACCACCACCCTCTACTTCTTCCCCCTTACGAAAGGCAGGGATGAGTAGGTAAGGTGTGTGCATGTGTTCGTGTACCTCAAGGATCCATCGTGTGGGTGGCCACCCCCTTTCCCCCCATGGAGTGTGTATCAGCCTGGTGCTTTTACCTCTTCATGCATGGTGGTGTTTGGGTGTCATCCCCCACACATAATAGAACCTTATTTCTCTATAACGCTTTATTGTCTCTGTATCTCATTATATCTGAGAAAGCCAAATATTGGCGCTCTATACAGGGCATGTCGTCATTACGGTATATGACCCATATATTTCACCATTTTGGCGGAGGCAATTGGGCCCTTAATTAGCACCACACACTAGTCATTATGCGCGCCTTTGCTTATATATTGATGCAAGGTGTGACACTAGCGTATGCCCGTGTGTACAGATTACGTTAATACTAGTAGTAAAATATATGGTGAGAGGATATCGTCCCCCACTCTGTTTGCACCACCGATATAGATGCAGTTTACGCTTTAAAGACACAGGGCTTAAGGTTCAAAGCAGTTAATTAACTAATGTAGTATGTATTTAAAAGGACAAGGGAGTTTTTGTCATTCTTTCTCCACGACGCTCTATCCAGCTGGGTCTAGTGCTGATTTTTTGATCATTCTCGGCTCAATTCGTCTTCGACCTCTTCTTCTCCTAGCCCCGCCCTGAGAAGATACATATACCATGACTTGATCGGCCACAATGATGGCGGGATCTGCCGCTGGGGATAAGGGCTGTGGCCCTATGTTCCTTCCTCCTTCCTCCCGGGGGGGTGACTCATCCAACTGTACCTGTCCTTGAATCATGACGATCCTCCCAATGTCAAGTTCGTCCGCATTGGCCATACCACTGGGCTTGGCTAGTACATGATGCACTTGTTTCCCGGCGTCTATATATGGTGATGAGATTGGGAACAACATGAGTGATTAAAAGCCTCACGTCTTTTGACCCATCCAATTGCCTTATACCTTGCACTCCAGCATATCACTTACGCAATGTGTCAGTCCGAATGTGTAAACGATAAAACCTTTCCCTGGACATTACTTCCAGATAAACCACTTGGCCAACCAAGGTAACGGATTGGGCCGAGGGAGAGCCCAGAGCTCCCAAAGGACTTCTGGTAGAGGAGGGTGAAGGGTTGGAGGATGTAGGTTCACGAAGAAGGGTAAATCTAGCGGATAGTACGATGGGTACTTGTGGAGCATCGAGTGATCGACCTGATCCCCAGCTGTTGTCCCAGGACATCTCCCCAGTCAACATGATCATGGATCCAGGGGAAGGGATTTGGCCAACATCATCCATTTTAAGTGAACTTTTAACCGGGAGGACAGTGTAGATAACGGGTGGACCCATGTCGCGTCCAGAGGGGGAAGAAGGATTTCGAGTCGTGGGACCGCATGTCACCCGATATGTACTTTGGAGGGAAGAGTGACGTTCAGAGGCCAGGTCGGCCTTGGTCAAGGAAGGCCTCGAATCCTCAGGGAGGACCTCCCCAATGACCAAGGCTTGGTTCAGCCATGCGGGAGCCCGTTGTATGACTAGCCGCGGGGGATGATGGGTCAGGCACAAAAGAAAAAGCTGCAAGAATTCAGCCTACCTCGAGTGTGCTTCCGCTGTATACATCCCCTGGTCCACAGGGAAGATGAACAGGAGCTCCAGAGAGCAGAGGAGGGGGAAGGCAACCATCTCCCGAGCCTAAACATGAGGAATACGAATGTAGGCTGGAATGGGAGGGCAGTGGGCCCAAAGAAGCACGGGTAGCGATAGACAATACGGGTAAGCTGTTGTCGTGAGTTTGCCACGCAGAAACGTGTTAGTTTGGGTCTAAAGTAAAAACACTTGGTCTGTCGTCACTAATCTGGTGCTGGTCGTGGGACGAAAAAGAGGCCGTTCAGAATCGGACAAGGATGGGGAAGCAAGGTGTACAGGGGAGAAGAGGATGATTGAAAGGGGAAAAGTCGCGGAGTGACAGTGACTAGGAAAATCAATACTAAAGGCATCCTAAAAACATCGTTTTATACGGCTTTTAGGATGGTAACGGAGACTCTTGCAATCAATCGTTTCATTGCATAATGGGATACCGATGGAACATGACAGGTTTGTCTATTTTACATGGAACTTTTCCACTTTTATGCTTTAAACACAATGTTCCCTGCCCAACCTCTCATTCAAGACTCAAGGATCCTTGGCACGAATAATGATCTTGACAGATTGAGCTACAATGCGGACAATGTACCGTTGGTACCCATCCTCGTCCTCCAAGGTCTTGACTGTGGCTCTCCCTACCGCATGCACTCGATCTCTGGAGAGAAAAGGGTATATCTGTGTGAGAAACGAGTGAACCAATCTTCTTTCGATGGAAGTGCCATCCTTACTTACCCAGGACGGAACGGTGGTGGTGGTCTTCTCATGGAAGGGCCAAATTCACCACCTGCCAACTGAAGTATCTGATGTTCCTCTGATCCACAAGCTATCGCCCAAGAAAGGATAAGAATGATCAGATCACTCAATAGTATAGAAACCCACACTACACTCTCAAGTCGCCTTACTTGTCTCGGTTAGCACAGTGGAAAGATACATGGGATCTGGGGAATGAATAAGCCTAGGGGGATGAAGGACTCGTCCAATGAGGGTCATACTCTGCGCTGATCCCACCACATCCCTTCCCATCATTCGACCATTGTAATCGACCAAGGAGGAGGAGAAGAGGGGGACAATTTGATCTAGGATACGTGGCATGGCGTAATGAGAAACGAGTCTTCCATGACTTAAAGGAGCCAGCTTCACCTACCAGCTTCTACATAGGCGGTAAAGGATGTGGAATAAAATGTATCATAGGGTTGAGAGTATCTCAGTGTTCCTTTGACCATGATAAACGATCTAGAGAGCAGCAAAGCACGTAGCTGGTTAGTTGGATGGCAAAGGAGCACGAAGCACCCATTTCTCTCTTTACCCAAGTCGAATAGTCTCAATCGCCCTAGTTGTCTCGGTTGGGCCCTTAATCAATACGCGGACCTTGAGCCACTCTCTATGGTGATTGCCATCTGCAGTGTATCCCGGACAAGGATGAGTGGATGATCTTGACACGTATCAAACCCATCGTTATCATTAGCGCCATCAAGACTTACCTTTCGAGGGAAAAGTCCCCCCAACGTAGAGTTGAAGTGAGGCTGAGTCAAAGTTCTGGGTCTGGGTAAGCGTGAGTGGCGATACTACCTGGCCTACGGCAATCCACGAATTCAGGTCCAAGCCCTGAGTCTGACCATTCACAGGGGTAGAGGGATCCTTGAGTCCCCCCGAGGAACTACCTGTCTGTTGGAGGTTTCTCAATGCCCGCACCGTTGCTGGGGCCTTGGCTCCCATCGCGCCGATCCACCTGGATATTGGGACTATGCATCCTCTGGGCATCCAGTGTATCCTTGAGGTCAACCGTCCCCGGAGAAGACCTATTCTTAGCATAGCCTTGGACTAGCAGCGCACGGGAAATGTCAAGGTGCTGTGTCTGTGGGGGAAGAGACGCGACTTGGACGAGGAGCAGAGGGAGACATTTGGGTGGGGGCCGGGGGAGGGGACCATCAAAATATCGTTTTCATATACCTTTAGTAGCAGCCCACGGTCATCTGGAGCACGCATCAGGTTCTGGTCCGCTAAACTCATCCCCAATTTTGATTCAATTTGATACCGTTTTTAAATATCGTCTGGTCCAATCACCATCATTGCGATGGCCGCCCTATAGGTGTGGGGAGGTAATTACTACTTCCCCGCCTGCGGATACACGCACATTGTTATTCAATGCCTCCACTCACCCCGCCACAGCGCCAAAGCGGCCCACACCAAACTCTTAGTGCGGGCCCACACACATCCTATACAGCACCTCTCAAACAAATCCCACTCACTCTTCAGCGTCCCCCCCCCCTCCCCTTGTTCCCCTTCCCTGGAAACTTGCTCCCATAAGCTTCCCTGCCCTTTCCTTCCTCTCCCCTTCTCTCTTTCTTTCCCTCTTCATCCTTCACCGCT
>KZ987889.1:0-15619 GCA_003614145.1 Piptocephalis cylindrospora
ATGCGCATAGGATGAAAGGGGATAACAGCGAGGGAGAGGGGGCGGGGGGGGGGGGGGGGAGGGGGGCGGAGGCCCACGGACGGGCGGGGGGTTGAATCCAAGGGGTTTTGGGGTGGAGAGGGGCCGGAAGGGGGTTGAGAAAGGAGGGAAAATGGAAGCCTCGGCCTCACTCAGGGCAATCCCTGCGTGAGCAGCTCGTAGAGCCCCGCAATCATTTCCTCCATCCCCACACATTGCGGTCACAGACTTCTCCATGTGGAGACGTACACAAGAGACCTTGGCGTCCGGGGACATCCGGGAAAAGATGCGGGTAAATCGCAATAGGCCTCGCATCCTCCCTTGGTTGACCAAAAGAGTAAATGCCTTTCCTGTCACAGCCAGCTCAATACATGGATCCGACTGGGTAAGATCCTCAATGGATTGGGTGAGGGGGTTTTCCGACACATCCCCTTCTCCATTGACCTCACGCCACTGGATGGAGTGGGAGGAGAAGGAGTGAGATGTATGGGTAAGGGAATCTTTAGCCTCCAGATCAACATCACCGAGGAAAATACGTCTACCACCCTCAACCATGCCACACTTCCTGGCAATGTGAACGCCGGTCAAAGCATGATCTCCGGTAATCATGACAGGACGAATGGCTCCTGCCTTGAGTTCACCAATGGCCTCGGTGGTATCGGATTTAAGGGAATTCCGGAAGAGGATGAGACCAAGGAAATGGACATTCTGCTCCATTTGATCCCGATCCCACAATCGAACTTCCTCCTCTCCAGCCTCCTTATAGGCCAAAGCTAAGACGTAGTAGCCCTGGGAGGCAAGATGGTCGGTGACTTGGTCAAAGTCTTCTGGAAGGGAGGAAGGAAGGACCATGTCCTTCACCTTCTCAAAGGCCCCTTTGACGTAGACACCGACACGACCGGTATCCTGATGAGGATCCCGAAGAGCTACGCTCATAGAGGCACGAGCATGGATGAATTGGAATCTCCGAACAATTTCAAGAGTGGTGGATCCATCGGATGAGGTCATCTCATCCAGGACGCCAGAAGCCTGGGGCGCCTTAGCCAAATGGAACCCTGAAGCACGGAATTGCTCCATGTCTACGGGGTTTCCAATCACTTCCACCTCATCTTCCTCCACTTCGACTTGAGTGACACCATGGCAACCACCAAGACCCATTCTCATTGTCCTGTTCATCTGAGGCACTCGATCTTCTTGTTCCTTCCAGACAGGGCCTGAGTTCATCCCCTCATCCTTAGCACTTGAAACCTCCATGACTCCGACAAAGTCCAGACCTTCTTTAGTCAGTGTGCCGGTCTTGTCAAAGCAAAAAGTCCTGACCTTGCCGGCAAGCATGATACGGGGAAGGTGAATGCATTGGATTTTCTGGGCCTTGAGACGAGCGGCGGCGACGGATTGCCCAACAACCAGAGCAGCCGGGAGTAGGGGGCTCATGATCTCAGAGATGATGAAGATACCGTAGAACCAACTGGTGATGTCACCTCGACCCATAAGCCAGATGGTAAGACCAAAGGCAACAATACCCCACATAAGCAGGAGGATGATGACGCCCCGAAGGTGCTCATCAAATGTAAAGATAACACGGGTGGGGAAGAGAATCTGCTTGACGAGGGCTCCCTTGTCGGTGGAGGTACCAGTGTGGGTGACGACGGCTTCAGTGTCCTCCTTGGCCTCAAGAATACGAGTGCCGCTAAACAGGGTTACAGCCTTCCCTGTCCCCTCCTCCTTACAGTAAGGGGTGGGGTCCTTGGGGGTGACGGCGACCTTGCGAATTGGCATGGCCTCCCCTGTCAGGTTGCTCTCGTCGACTACGCAGTCGCTCCGGACCAGAACAGCATCACATGGGATATTCATGTCGCGGACGACGCGGATAACGTCCCCAGGAACCAGGTAAGCCGTGTCGATCTGAGACCATTGGCCCTCTCGACGAACGGCACAAGTACCACGGAATTCTGCGAGAGACTTGACTTTCTTTTCGGATTTACGGCGCAAAACAACCTTTACAATGGCTGAGACGGAGATGACGACGATCTGGACAAGGGCCATGTAATAGTAGTTGAAATAGAGCCAAACCCAGAGACACATCATCTGGTAAAGATAGAAAAAGGCTGTGAACTCTTGCTTCAGGGCCTGGATGAATCCAGGGACCCTAACGGAGATAAAGTTGGGGCCCAGCAGATCCAGTAATTCCTTGGCTGATGCCTCTCCGAGACCCTTCCCTTGACCTCGATCGTAGAATTCTCCATGAGTTCCACCCACGGGAGCGGACCAAGGAGCAAATTGACCTGCGGAAAAGACATATCGAACACACCGGAACTCAAAATACCTTTGGCCAGAGGAGGTGTGCCTGACAGGCATGTTTTCCACAACTTTGTCCATCCTGTTGAGAAAGGGAGGGAGGGGGGAGAGGTGATATGAGTATGGGAGGATAAAAACATATTTTTCCCCAAAATATATACGGATAAACCTACCCAAGATAGTGAGAAACGTGGTCTTGATAACGACGAATGAAGCGTAACCACCGGATGCCCCCATGACCACTCTCCTCCTCATCCATGACAATGGCATCCTCCATCTCGGACTCGATTTTGACGACATGGGCAGTGGCCAGGGGGGAGCAAAGGCGAAAGTAATTATCAATGTGAGGGGATGTGATGTTGATGACAAGGAGGAATGCAGAGACAAAGTGCCAGCACACAACAAAGACCTTGGAGCTCTGAGGGGAGGAGTTGAGGAGACCAAAGGCGGTGCCATGCACGAGAAATCCATAGTAATCCAGGACAATAAGAAGGAGAACGACGACAGAGGCTACAGAGGTGAGATTGACGGTGCGATGAACAATAGCCCCTGGCCAGGATCGACGATAGCCGAGAACCTCCATGCGATCCTGACCATACCCTGCTGGGGGCAAGGATTTGTCATGGAGCATGACTTCGGAGCGCTGTCGACGCTTCTCCACAAAAGACTTATAGGCATGCCATAGGGCTACAAGGAGGATTTGGCCACAGACCCAGCCGTACAAGGCGAGAAAGAAAGGTTCTTTGTAGGTGAGGGCCACCTCTGGGGGTTCTGCGCACTCCAGCCATCCGGGACGGCCTGCGGTCGGGGAAGAGAGGGAGGGGGAGGGACCTTCCCAGACCGAGGTAATATTGGAAGAGAGAGATTGACCGCAAGCAGCGGCAGTCTGAGGAATCAATTGGCCCGGGATAACCCCAGGTAGGTCAACGATGTGACCGGGAAGACAGGGGAGTAAAGAAGAGGGGGAACCAGTGGCACAATCACACGGGTTAGCTTCATTAGCCGGACATGCATCTTTGCACTGACCATCCAAGCACAGGGTCTGTCCTGTGGGACAAGTGGCAGGAGGCCGAATGGATTCGGGGCATGCGGAGAGACTGAACACGCAGAGCAGGGGACACGCGACACCTCGACTTGGGATAAGTGGGCAAGTATTACCATTTAGGTCCAGATGATTGACAGAGTGGAACACGGGAAGACCATGGGAAAATCCAGTGAGGAAGGCTAAAAATCCTAGTAGAGCAAGTGATGCCCACGGCGCCATGAAGGAGAAGGATTAGAAAGGAAGGAATGAAGAAAAAAGGAGGGGAAGGGGAGGGAGGGAGAAAGAGGAGAGAATGGGAGGAGAGGAGGTGAAGTGAACGTTGGGAGACGCGTATCAAGAACTGGGAGGGTATAGCTGTGAAAGGGACGAGAGGAGAGGATCCAGGGGAAGAGAGAGGATGAGGGGGCCCAGAGGGAGTTTAGGACCACTTCCCTCGCCGGGTACAAGTTCCTCATCCTTTACGGTGAAACTATGGCCTCTCTCGAACTTTTCCAGTATTACTTTTCTGTCGTCGTTGCTCAGTGGTCTTGGATCCTCATTGACTCGGTTGTCACCGTTGGACTCAGTTGGGCCCTTACCATGGCCCAGCCTGCCAAGACCCTGGCTCCTAGTAGACCCACTGCCCGACTCCTGGGGCCCGAGACTCTGTGGTCGGCTGGTGGTCAAATTGCCTTGAACTTTGCCTTCCTCTCTGGCGGCTTTGGTATCTTGTACCGACAGTCATGGTTTAGGTGTCGAGAGTTCGATGCCTCCGCCGTCGACACGGCCAGGTGGTGGCTTCTCGGGGATAGTTATGAGGCCGAGGTCATCGCCATCATTTGTCTCTTCCAATTCATCAATGCTGCTGCCACTTTCAATTTTGGTCATCGTTATCGCCGTGCTTGGTGGAGGAACTGGACCCTCGTCCTCTACTGGGCCTCCCTCATGACCTTGGTCAGCTGGATGTGTCTGGCCGACCCCAATCGTGTCGGCTGCTTTTTCCGTCTCAATTGCGGCACCGCTTCTGTTCTCACTAACGAGCTCGGGTATCCCCAGCCCAACTGGTCCATCTCCTCGTACAACTCGCCCCTTGGCCACAATGTCATGCCAACGTCCTTCCGGTGGCTCCTTTGGGCTTGGTGCATGCTCAATGCCATCCTCGCCATCCTCTGGGAGCGCATGGTCATCGTTGGCCCCGTCCGTCAGTGGATTATCCGACACAAGGCTAAGGACGAGGCTGAGGAAGAGATGGTTAGGTTGGAGGGGAAGGAAGGCAAGATGCTGTGATCTGTCTTTACTGTTGGTATCACACCATTGCCCATTTCTCTTGTCCATCGTTTAGTATCAGTTTAATGGATGCTCACTTTCTTTTCCGTCCATGTCATGCCATCTCGATCACGTCATAGCAAGAAGAAAAATCATTTATTTCCCATCCCCCTTACTCACGTCCTCATCCACATCCTAGGAGTCCTCACCCCAGGCATTCTCCCGCTTGACCCGTTCTTCCTCCTCGGGGGTAAAGTCGTTGACAATGCCAAAGGTCTCTCGGATCTGCTCGGGGGTCTTGCCCTTGATCTGGCTCGCAATCACCTTGCAGCCGAGTTCGAGTAGAGACCGGATATCGAGGTAGTTGGCCGCGAGGATCAGCTCAAAGATCACCTCTTGCTTGCTACCAATAAAGTCCCGGTCCCACGGCTCAATCTCCTCGTTGACCCTCGGTTGTGAGTAGTCGTCCTCGGCCTCTTCCGCATCCACCGCGGCATCGTCCTTGTGATGTTCACAGTATTCCAGGACCCGTTTTAGCACAGGCCCCGTCACATTGGGGAGGGGGATGGCCTGGTCATATCCCCCTACGTCTTCCAGTAAATTCTTGGTCAGGATGGACCTTTCCGCTACCTTTCTCTCCACTTCAAACGTTTGATTGTCTGAACTGGTAAGCTTGACCATGATAGGGGGATGTTATTGTCGAGAGGAGGAGGGAAGGTGGGTGGACGGGGAGAAGGGTGGGGAGAAGAAGAAGGGGGGTGGGCTGACGTGGGGTGATGGGTTTTCGCTCCGCGCGCATGTCCCCTTAAGTATGTGTGCACAAGCATGGGCTGTTGTTGCTAGAAATGTGAGTCAGGCAGGGTGGGGGGAAACATTGAAAAGTGCTTTCCTGGTCGTCAGGGGAGAAGGAATAGTATGATGTGATGGGCGAGGCCAAGATACCAGCTGTAATATCTTTGAGCGTCTTGATCCTTCAAACCTGGACAGATGGAATGAAAACTGCTGATCGCTCGGATCACTGGCATTTCCATGGTATCCTGGTTCTTTGATCCGTCAGGCCTGTCCTCAACACGCTCTGCATTTACCTAATGGATGATCCTTTGGAGAGATAATCCAAGCATCATACTCTAATCCCTTCAAAAGCCCTTTCAGTAGAGAAATAAACGAAAAAAAATGTACAGTCCATTCTAGACATCACGCACCAAGGATATCCGCCAACATCTCCTCCATTTGCAACTTGACCATTGCCGATCCACCTCGCGCTCCTTGAGATTCCTGGGAGGAGGGCGTGGATGCTGTGGATGCTGTGGGTAAAGGGGAAACCCCAATCCTGGAAAGGCCGGGTATGGGCTCGACAAAAGCATGTGGAGCCATCTCCGCCACCAAGTCGAATGCCCGTTCATCCACCAATACACTATCCTTCTCCACCGTGTCTCCCGGTGATGTAGCCGTCAGCTTGCTGGAACAGTGCTCCAGCAGCGTTTTCAGATGAGCCTATCCAAGCGCGATCATCAAGAGCAGAACATAGGGGGGTGGGGGGGGTGGGGGGTAGGATGACTCGTCAGCTTTAGTACACATATACATCTATGAGAGCCTTACCTCAAGGGCCTTGGAAAGGAAATCAGCCACATCTGGGGCCACGCCCCGGGAAAGTCCATGCTCCGAAGTGATCGCGCGTAGCCGGGTCCTGAGCGCCTCAGTCGCTGGCAACACCCCGGCATCCTGGGCCAAAGGAGTAAACATCCCAGGAACCGCATCTGGGGTCATCCCTATTCGACAGGAAAGGATTAAATAAATTCAACCTTCTTCAAGCCATCTAGCTACTTACACATGGGGATAAATTCTTCGTCCCGATCCAATACCGATTCAACAGGTCGGGTAGGGGCAGTAGGCCATTGGGAAACCTTGCGTTGAACGCGCTTCTTCCGTAGCATGGCCTTTAGCCGGTCTCTTTCGGCCTTGGGAAGACCCAGTACCTGCTTCTTGAGCATCCGGCGTCGGACATCTGTTCCGCGCAGTGAATCTCCAGTTGGTCGGAGCTTCCCATCTTTCCCCACCACCAGGCCTTTTGCATGGGCTGCGCCCAAAGCCTCGGCCTCTTTACTCCCTGCTCCCCCCACCACCATCATCCCATTAAGTCCAGTCTGACCGGGGACCAAGGAACTATCGATTGGCAGAGTCCCTGAGGCCTGGACACTTCCAAGGGCCTTGCTCGTCCCCTGAGTCCCCTCCACGGAAGCAAGCAGTTTATAGTCCGGATCCGGAAGATGGGCATTATGAAGAATGTTGAGAACAAAATCATTATGGCGATGTACTATGAATGAACGGTGAGGTGTACTTTAGTGAGTACATCGTCATCCCCCTATCCTTCTCCCCCCCCCTCCCCCCCACGTACATTGTGCTGAGGTGGGAAAGTGCTCCTTCACAAAGGAGGCGAGCTCCGTCCTTGGCCTCTTAGCCGTCAGAAAACCGGCTAGAAGGTCAAAATATCGTGGTCCGTGCGTAGGTCCTAGGAAGGCCAGGAGCCGTTCCTTTTGCTGTACGGTGTCTCGGAATTCAGGATTCTTTTCTTCCCCTGGTGTCATTATACTCTGAGGTGCGGAGGGTGAATAGGGAAGGGGTAGATAAGGAAAAAATGGAGAAGACACAGTATAAAGGATGAGGAGAAGATGGGTTGTTTTGGTGGGAGAGAAGGCAAGAGGCGGGATGAGAAGATCAAGCAAAGAGACACACAGTGGAAAAGGCCCACAACACGCCAATACAGCCTTTGCTTGAGTAGCCAGTCCCTAGCCTTATTACCCCCCTCTCATCAAGGGAATCGCGGAGCTTGGGTCCAGAAATTCGATGCGAGTGGAGGTGATTTCTTTCAACCCAAAGGTTTTTGTGAGGCAACGGCCTTCGTGAGCTCCCTCCCTCCTTTCTCTTTACTACCTGCTCCTTCCTCTTTACTACCTGCTCCTTCCTCTTTACTACCTGCTCCTTCCTCTTTACCACCCGCTCCCTCCTCTCGGTCACTGAATCCCATCTCCTAGCTCCACCCATCCTTTATTGAGCCCACGAACACCACGACCTGCCTTTTCTTGGTCACCTATATCCTATATTCGTCCGCAAATCTACTGAGCATCCATGGCGTCCAATCTCCTCGATGCTGCCTTGGAGCGATGGAAAGGTAAGTTCAGTTCAGAAAGATGAGGTGCACATGCCATGTACATGCCCTTATCACTTTTCCTCATACACGTGAAATAGAGGTGGATTTCAATGCTTTGCAGAGCCAACTTGAATCTCAGAGCGAGGACATTCTCAAAATTCAGGGGTCTTCCACGGCCTCCCGGAAGGCCTTGGCCGAAAAAACAAAAGGTATATTAATGAAAAGGACATCTATCCTATTTATACTTATCATTCTCCCGGTAGAATTTCGCAAGGTCTCGGATGAAGAGAAGCTCTCCAGTCTCAAGAGCCTCCTTAAGAGCTATCAGCAGGAGATTGATCAATTGACCAAACGATCCAAGTCCTCCGAATCCATTTTACTGGATACATTCCATCGACTGGGGGATATCCCCGATCCTATGCCCATCCTGGGGGATGCTAAGGTACGAGTTGTGAAGCGATGTGAAGAGAACATCATTCAAGCGCGTCTCATTGCTTCCGATACACCCTTTAACACCGGTTCATTGTGTAGCTTTATGCCCAAGAGAAGGAAAGATCTCGGGAGTTAGAGGAGGGTAACGAAGCCTTGACCCTGCAATGCAAGGAGATACAGGAGGAGCTATCTAAGAAGCTGACCGAGGAAGGGGAAGTACGAAAGTTAAAAAAGACCCTTAAGAAATTGGAGGATGAGGTATGGTCTATCGATAAATGAGTGGACAAACATGTATTTTACTGACTTCATCTTTTTTGTAGATGGAAGAAAGGGTAAAGACCCAGGTAGGCGCAAAGGAGGCTGATATTTTGGAAAAAGCAGAGCTTAGAGTTCAGCAAGCTAAGAGCAGGTATGTTTCATGCCTGCCAATACACACACTATACTCAATAACGTCTCAATGCTTTGCTCATCCATCCAGGGAAGAAGCTCTGGAGAAACAGTTGGACCAGGTTAGACAGGATATGCTGGCATCCAAGAGAACTGCAGATGCCCTGCAAGCCCGTCTTCTCTCGTCTTCTTCTCCTCATGGGGGCGAAAGAGCTACACCAACAAACTCCTCTTCCTCTTCCCCTGCCATATCCAGCGTTCCAGTGCAAGAGAGTAGGTCAGGGGATGGATCTGCTACAGGAGAGGCCAATTATCTAGTCAGAGAGCTAGAAAAGGCCAACATCCGTATCCTTGAGCTAGAGAAGGAAGTCAAGGTAAATGAAAAAGGGGATGTGATGGGTTCAAGATTCTTTGGATCAGCAGAATCATTTCCTTATTTACTCCCCCATTTCATCAGAATAACCTTGGGCCTAATACTTCAGGTGGAAAAAATGAAGATTTAATCAAAAAGTAAATTATTTACCCTAGATGGACATGCTCTTTTGTACTGACTATCTCAAAATTCCCCTCAATCTCTTACCGTCAATGAATCATGGAATAGGCTAGAGGAACGGGATCAGCGGATTACCCAGCTAGAGGTGAGAAGAGGAGGGTAAATGCCTCTATGCAAATGACTTATACGTTTATTCCGGGTATTTTTAGGTGGAGTTACTTTCCTTACGCAATAAAATTTCCGAGTCTGGTTCGGAATCTACTTCTCGACTCCATCCGAAGCATATTTTGGGAAAGCCGCAAAATGATCCACTGGGTCTGGTCTCTACTGTAAGCCCCCACTCATTTACTCTAGCCTTATGTTTCCTCTAACCATTCGATCCTTCTTATTCTGCTACGTAGGAACAAAAAATTCAGGAATTAACCAAAAAATTGGAGGATCAATCGGATTACCATGTTATTCGACAGGAATGGACCATGTTACGATCCATGGAATTCTCCGATCAGGACATCTCTAATGGACCCTCGGCCAACGAGGAGGCATCTGGAGGAAATGAATCACTGGAAGTATTGATTCTCCGGAAGAATCGTCGGCTGGAACGGGAGATGTCAGCTCTCAGGGTAAGGATGTCTGGTGGATTATCAAAATAGGATCTGGGAGAGCACATCCAAATTATAACCTCTATGTATATACATATAGTCCAAGATGCAGGAGGAGCAAGGAGAGAGTACGAAGACCAAGGAAGCGTTGAAAGGTACCTTAACTCAGCTAGAGAAATATCAACGGATAGTGGAAAAGCTGGAAGAGGATGTAGATCAACTTCAAGCTCCCTCCAACACCCGTTTCTTACTCGACGCCCCCACCTCTACTCGGTTTTTAGATGGGGTAAGAGCAATTTTTATCATTCTTGCTATGAAACCATCTTTACAATTGATACATTCATCTAACCCTCTTTCTACCTAACCCTCTTTCTACCTAACCCTCTTTTTACCTAACCCTCTTTTTACCTAGTTGGATGCCAAGGGTGCTGCTAGTGGGGTCACCTCTGCAAGCACCACCCGATCATCCTCTCCCTCCATCTCACATCCTCACTCTCCCTTACCTCCTATGGGTGGACCTACCGGGGGAGGAGAGGCCTCTCTGATCCCCATCCTCAAGGGGCAAAGGGATCGATTCAAGGCCCGCAACGTTGATTTGGAATGGGTGAGTCTTCCCGATGAAACTGGCTAGGATTTATCAGTATTTTTTAATGGGACAAGCGAGGGTACATTTAACGTCCTATCTTGATCCTGATGCCCTTGTATTAACTCCATCACCCCATTCAATGTTATAGCAAATGAAAAAATCTCAACAGCAGATCCAGGATTTAGAGAGCCGACTCTCCTCTTTGCATGCTGATAATGTTCAGTTGTACGAGCGTCTCCGATTCCATCAAGAATCTGCTGCTCCGTCCCGTGCTGAGGATCATCCAATACATGAGGTATGTGTTTATTCCAATCCTCGTCCCTACATCTTCATTCTCATCTTTCCGCCCCCATTCATCTAGCCTTCTCCTTGGACAAGTATCCATATGGACACGAGGGGGGAGGAAAACCAGGGTATGGTTCATCGTACTCCTAAGATCTCAACACCCATGGCCCATGTGGATCATGTAACTGGTCAAGCCGTGGCAGATAGATACAAAAAGGCTTATGAGGACCGTCTAGATCCCTTTGCCCACTTTCATCGTCAGGAGGCCGAAAGGGTTCGTCGTGCTCTTAACCCTGTCGATCGTCTCCTCCTCACTATGGCTCGGCTCCTACTCGGTACTCGTCTAACTCGGCTCTTGTTCCTCGCCTATGTCTCTATTCTCCATCTCCTTGTCCTTGCTTCCCTCTTCCAGGCTTCTTCAGATAATCTTGAGCCATTGCCTGGTCCAGTACATTAAGAATTGGTAAATGGCAGAGAGAGAGATCATTTGTTCATGTTTGTTGATCAATACAAGTAGAAAATGGGTTTATTCCTCAGAGGCAGTGGGCGTTGAGAATGATAATAGATGCAACGACGATGGATAGAAAATCATGTCATGTCTCTTGCTTTATTACTCTCCCCATCAACCAACACGGTATCCTCATTTCCCTAGCACACACAACCTCCACCATCAAGCCTATGGCAATAGACCCTTACACCAAGCCTTTTCTCTCCTCTCCAGCGGCAGTAGTCATAGGATGCAAACGTTCATAGATCCGACGACATCGGTCATACACGGCCCAACGGTCTCGAGAAAGCTGAGCGTATCTGGCTTGGTGGGCGGCTTCGAATGCACGCAAGGTCGACACTTCCCCATGCAAGGCATCCAGTCGAAGAGGTGCACCACGTGTTTCCAAGTGAGCTAGAGAGGTAAAAGCCACTTGATCGTCCTGACAGGTTCCTAAGGCCTCAGATGCCTGGTCCATCCGTTCCCGTAGCTCCTTGGCCCGATTCTGATGGCCCTTGAGAAGGGTATCGAGTCGAGATTCAAGACGATCAGCTGCACCCACTTCTTTACTCAAGGCTCGGCCTATACGAGCCCATTCAGCCCGGGCCATGGCCATCCTATCCTCAGAAGAAACTATATCTCGCCGATCCATCGACACCATCACCCTCTTCCTCCCTGCCCCCCCCTTTCCCTCGTCAATCAGCTTTGGAAGATACCCATATGCCATCTCCTCTTTTCGTAGCTGATCATCATTTTCAAGGAAAGACAGGCTCGATTCGTCAATTTCCTGAGTCATGAGCTCCCGAGCATAGACAAGTTCAGCATCGGTGAACTTTTCCAGCCCTCCACCCTCTATCCCGCCCATTAACTCCTTCAGAATCTCAGACGATCCACCACCTTGGGAATCTCCAAGGCCAAGAACCTTACCTCCAGGGACTGGGTCTTCCAGAGCGTCAGATACCATTAGCCGAGCCATTTCCCGAGCTACTTGGTCCGATGCCCAATCTCGCTCTTCCCCGTCCGGGGAATCTAGGAGGTAAGACGGGTCCAGGAGGAGAGGGCGAGGTAAAGATTTTTGCAAGGTCATGGTACGACGCTTTAGCCTAGCTTCCTCGGCAGCTTTCCTCACTGAGGCCCTGCGTCGATCAGCTTCCTCGGCGTCCTCCTTTTGAAGGTAAGTACCGCGAGAAGAACGGTCTTGACCTTCATTCTCCATTACCTCTTCTTCCTCTCTCTCTTCATCTGGAAGAACAATGTCATAATCATTCTTGGGGGCAGGAAGGTTAGCCAAATCAGAGATGAGCCGCCTCCTAGCCTGAGCAAGTCTAGAGTCCATCTCCTCTCCCTCGGGCTCTACAGGCAGACCGCGGGGGCCATCCTCAACATCTCCACCGGGGGTATTGATCCCCATTTGATCCCGAATTGGAGTGGTGAGAGGAAGGGATGAGCTGGAAGGAGCACCCTTTGGAATGCCGCCAGCAGAGGGTCCAAGGCCTCTTCTAGGAGTAAATCTAGGATCCGAGGGTCCTCCACTGGATCTAAAAGGTGTGAGCATGGGATTGGGTGTGGCCTGGCTGGGACGAGCAGGAGTGATGCCTCCAAAGCCTGTTCCCTCTCCAGAGATCCCTTCACCTTTCCCTCCCTGCGCCTCCTCGTCTTCCCCTTGAAAGCCTCCAAGAAGCGGTGTTTGCTGCTCCATCCTCGCACGCTGCATCCTAGCCTCAGTCCGAATATGGTCCTCTATTTAAAAATGAGAAGTAGAAATGAGAATGAAATGATTCCACTTACAAGCCCTTATGTTCATCTACTTTGAGAAGACAAGCTCATTGTATGACTTACCAACAGCAGGAGTCCGAGGGGTTCGGGCGGAACGGACGGACCCAAGAGTAGAAGAGTAATCCCCCATGAGTTCACTGGTAACCTGGGCATCCTGAGAGTCATCGGAGGGATTAAGAAGAAGTGCACGGGAAGCCTCGGTGGACATGCCCATCTTGACGAGACCCTCGAGCTCAGCATCGCCCACCTGGGGAGCCGGAAGGGTCAGCTTTCTCCGCTTGGCAATGCGATCCTCCTCGCGTTCCCGTTGTTCCTTAGCGGCTTGTTCAGGAGAAAAAAGAACTCCACCTTGGGCCTCTTTTCGTTCCTTGAGCTTACGAGCATCTTGCTTCCTTGCTTCCTCCTCCAGTTCATGCCGTCTCTTTCCCCCTTCATGGTCCTGCAGGGAGGCACGGTTAAAGGGTTTGGATCGGGCATCCTTTGTCTGCTCACCGGAGGTGTCGTAGAATCCAGAAGCAGGCTGTTTCTCAAAGGGAATCTCAGCATTGTAGTCCATTTGACCCTTGGGGACGCGTAAACGCATGCGGATACCAGAGGCCTTGAGCTCTCGACGCTTCTGAAGGAGAGCAAGACGACGAGCCTCGAGAAGCTGCTTCTCTCGAGCCTTCCTCTTGGCCTTCTTTCCTTGAGTATTAGCCAATCGTGCGCGGGCCTCAGAAAGCATCTCCTTCTCATCCTCATCCATATCCACGGGGTCAGGACGAGCGGGCTTGGTCTCTGGATCAGGATCGACTTCACCAGGCCGTAGCTTACGGACATCATCAGCCGTAGCCGGTCCGTGCTCCCCTCCAGCGTCGCCTGTAAGACTCAGGCCCTCGGAGTCCTCCTCGCGTTCAGCATCATCCAAGAGCTTCTGGTACCGTTCAAGGCACTGGGCGGCGGTTCGACCGACAATGGGTGCAATGGTGCGCCATTGGGTAGGCATAAGTTTCGCGAGGTGTAAGAGCTTTTCATCCTCCTCCTTGGACCATTCTGTCTTTTTGATCGAGGGATCAAGCCATTCGTACCAGCGGGCCTTGCACTGGGCTGGGGTCTTCCGGACCAGGAGGGAGGAAATGCGGGCCCATTGGTTTTTACCGTACTTCATTACGGCCACCTTAAGGATCTCATCCTCGGTGTTTTTCCACACGCCTCCCTTGATGATAATGCGCATTTAACTTTGAGAGAGGTAAGTTGGAGAGGGGCACAGGGGTGCGTTGGAGGAAAAGGAAGAGGAAAGAGAAGTTTGAGTCCTTGTGTTGTGGTGTGTGTGCAATTCTATAGTGATAAGGGGGCAAAGGATGACGGTGTGGGCCAGCGGCCTACAGCAACCGCCAAATCTTGGCTGTTGAAATAATGGGATAATATCAGAAATGCCCTTATTCTCTGTGGTATTTCAGAAATGCCACAATTCACGGATAACATCAGAAATGCCCCCCTCGTTTATGCCTGATGATACCAAGAATGCCCCTCTGTTACTTCAATTGTCGGGTGTGCTCCCCTCCCCACAGCGCCACCGCCTTACACTTTGCCTAAGGGGCGCAGCGGTATTTCTCACCTGCCCCTCCGCCTCTCATCTCAGGAGGGTAGAGAGAAATAAGAAGAGGGGCATCCTAGAAAAGGCGCGCTCTACAACTATCATCATATTTATCTCAAAGTGTACGTTGGAGATACCAATATGACCGCTGGATAGGAATGATTTCTCGTCCTAGACAGTATGAGACACAAGTAGGGCGCACCATGCTTGCCTTCTATCCTTTGCCTCACTCCCATCCATGGCCCACCATTCTGCTCATATGCATGCTAATGCCAGCGGCAAGGCTTTAATAGTATCATTTTAATATAGTATAATATATGTTGAATACTTGTCATTGCCACGCATCATTATCCCCATTAAAGAGCTGTATTTAACGGCCTTGTTGCCACCGTGTTGGATGCCCCTCTGCCTATCCCACTGAGGAAAATAAAGTGATTTCATCATCATCATCACCATCGTCATAAAAACATTATCTTAAAACGTTATATCTGTCCTGTCATTCTTAGTAGCAATAATGAAATGGTGTACTTGATAAAATAAGTCATAGTCGGTGGAGGCAAGGGTAAAGTATCAGTATGATAGGGCGAGAAGAGGGGGAAGGGAAAGTAGATCCGACAATTGTAGCAACAGAGGGGCACTCTTGGTATCATCAGGCATAAACGAGGGGGGCATTTCTGATGTTATCCGTGAATTGTGGCATTTCTGAAATACCACAGAGAATAAGGGCATTTCTGATATCATCTCAAAGATATATCAACACAGTCTGAAATCCCTATTTCCTCTCTGAATAGCACCAAAGGAAGATCCGAGTGATTAGGTACGAGGCGTGAAAGATAAGGTATTTACCCGAATCTAGGAAAAGGTTTACGAAGTTCATGAAAGCGTTGCTAGTATCATAATGTAGAGTGGGATGTAAACATAGACATGTTAATCTAGCTGAGCAGGTAAGAGAGGACTAGCGGGGGAGTGGCTAGGCTAGGAAGCTCAACAGAAAGATGATAAGCTCAAGAGAAGGAAAGGGCGGAAAAGAGCACGAAACGTGATGGCCTTTCCCTTAGGAAGCTCTGCTCTAGGTACCCTGTAGCGCATTATCTTGCTCCATACCCTCACGCAGATCTATTCTCTTCCGGACTTGCTGAGCGAGCCGATTGGTTCAGCCTCTCGAAACAATTTTATTCTTGAAATTCTCCCCCCCCCCCCTTCTTCTGGTGGGCATTCATTGGATCCACCCTCTCATCGACTCT
>KZ987890.1:0-15618 GCA_003614145.1 Piptocephalis cylindrospora
CTGGGGCCTAGGATTTCCAGTCCCACCTGGTAAGTTTTTCCCTTGAGAGTGGATTGGAGATGCTCGATGGAACATTTATTGGGTTTTAGGATGGTATAATGAAGGGATAGAGCGGTAACGAAGCCCTATTTTACCTCCTTTCCCCATTTCATACTTTGCCCACCTTGAAAAACGGTCCCCTTGATAATGGGAATTAGAGTTTGAGAATTGTGCAGAGGGTATTCTAGGGGGATCCCATTGCGATTTTAGGTATTCCTGAGAGCGGATGGTCACTATTTTTTCTGGGGCCTAGGATTTCCAGTCCCACCTGGTAAGTTTTTCCCTTGAGAGTGGATTAGAAACGATGTTGTCCGTAATGATTTTCATCATTAGGGAGTTTCTGTACTCCCACAAAAACCAGGGTCAAATTTAGTTCCTATTCTTGCCCCATAAGTTCCTCTTTCATATATATAGGGCCCCTCTTGTCTCCCTTCCCTTACACTTTTGGATAGACATCAAATGTTTTCCCTCTGTTCTTGTTGCCTTGTTACAAAAACAAGCCAAGGGAGACCCCTCCTGCCGTGCTTCATTGAAAACGCTGATGGGACGGATGCTATAAAGAAGAGGGAAGGGGGAAAGAAGTGTGTAGTTGAAGTCTTTTCCTTTCCCCACTCTCTTATAGTTACTTCTTGGAGAAACCTCTCACTGCCCCTAGTCTCTCTCAATGTGCTGTCCCACCTCTTCATTTGTTTGCACCCGATGTGCCCTAATTGTTCATTTGCCTCAAGGCTCCTCAGCTTGTCCCACCTCTGTCACTTTCAAGCGTTCCTCCCTTAACCGCTTTCACCAGGCCCAGGAAAGTCAGAATCATGGCCACCCTTACGGTATCTACTGACCGCACCAAGGAAAAGTGGTCTGGAGGGTAGTGAACGTCCAGGGCTCAATCCACCGCAAATGCTAATTTCAGAGGGCTTTTATCATACTCCCTACTCTCCTCATTCTGAAGCCGCTCACTTCTTTCCCTTTGCCTCCCGGTTTCCCATCCTTGCCTATAAGCTTGGGGCTTGGGTTTAATATGGCGTCTCTGGCCCCCAGGGATATAAACCCTTTTCGTAGCCTTCTCACCCCCTGGATATCCCGGCTCAAGGTATAGTAAATCATTTATCTTGGCCATTCTCTTTGTCTGGATCTCTCGCATACCCACGTATTTATCCTTAGAAAGTCTGGCATTCTCATGCATGATACCCTTCACAAGATCCTTATCAATCTGAATGCTGTGATCATTCTGTCCTAAGTATCGCTTAATCATTTTTGGGTAAAAACGCGAGATTTCTATGTCCCACCCATTTAACTATGCTCGATGCCTGTGGAGGCAAACCTAAGCCGCCTTAATAAATGATATGGGGCCCTGGCAAATAATCGTTGACCATTGTTGAATTTCAGTTGGTGGTTGGTTAAGTCGTAATTGATCACCCCTAGGTAACAATTGGCCCGTTGAATCCAACCATATATTATTACTGAATGCTATTCAATAATCGGATATCAATTGCTAATCCTCGGAAGAGCTTTACTTATCCTGGAACAATAGAGGGTTTATGAGGAGTCATCAAGGTAGGATACGAGCGGGTAGAGAAGGGCCAGATGGTTGATGAGATAAATCCACGCCTGAGAGAAACAAGGTAAATCTAGTGTTTAGGTACTTGTTTTGAAGAGCTAATTAGGGAGACGAGCTAGCCTTTAAGCATGTCCACTTCTCCCCTCCAAATCCTAATAGTATCTCAATATCTAGACGATTGCGAGGTATCCCGATAAGGATATTTAATATTCATATTCATCGCAGCCTCCGCCTACCCATTTCACCGCAAGTTATGATATGCTCAAGAAGAAAACGACCCCACAACCAAGTCGTTCCCATTTACACCCTTCTACCACGTTGCTTTAACCCTGGAGATATAACCCTGGAGATATAGGTTATAGTAGTGGACGAGGCACTTTCGCGGGAAAACAGGCTTGGGGCCCCCTAACTTGGGCTAGTCATCTACATCGTGCCATCAGCTCTAAAATGTACATAATTTGGGACGCCCAGGATATGAAAGAACACGTCATTACTGAACGTACTGTTTACCACATTATAGCTCATGGGCGGTGGCCTTGTGTAATTGGGACAATGTCAAGGGGAGAGAACAAGGATATATAAAAAGACACGTTGTTGCGGAACAAGTCATGTGCTTTATAACCGTTTCCAAACTTGAAATCATGCCCACTGGTGCAGATAACATAAACATTACAACCCCCATTCTCTTTTAATTATTCATAAGGATGTGTTTAGCCCTGAGATATGAAACTTCATCGGAGTATCTAGAAGAAGTACAGAACTTAGCATTATAGACCATCATGATGCATGACGCCTTCATGGGTGATATCTCCATGGGCTTTTCTGGCGAGTCCATGATTTTCTTAGTCAGCTTTTCAGAAGCTTCCATCTCTCTCTTACCACCCCAATGACCGCCATCCGTAAATGCTTCCATAAGCTGTAACGCGAGAAAGGCCAAAGTGGTTTGACCTCTGAGCCGGACACATACAGCGTTTGTGAAAATAAACCGATATTTATACCGCCATGGACCCTTTTCTTCGTCATTCTTCTTCTGGGAAATCATTCTTCATGAAATAAAGTACACTGGAAACGTGAGAACCACACGATCAGGGATAGCTGAAGTACTTTTAAATGGAAAAATAAATCGTTTCAGGAATTAAAACTTTGTAAAACAAATTGTGTCGGCACTGTAGTGAAACAGGATCAGCTTGAAATACACTTTTCTTAATCTCATTATAAAAACTAACATATTAGGAATCAAGCTATAAGAACATCAGTATAAGAACCAGAGCTCTTCATTATCCCCTACACCACGATCTCCTTCAGCTCGCTCAACCATGAAAGCCATACCAAAAGAAACAACTATGCGCATCAAGATGTTCCTGGAGAAGGGCCAATCAGTGCGCCAAGTGGCCATCAAGGCCAAAGTAGGATCATCTACGGTAATGAGGAGGCGTAAGGAGCTGGGTATCGTGGGAAAACCTAACCCAGGTGGCCGCCCAAGGCTTCTAACCCCAAGAGAAGAACGGATGGCCGTCCGAAATGTAACTACAACACGCGGGGGATCAGCCAGGAGGGTCGCAATGCAGGTTTCCGCCGATCGTGGGGAACGCTTCAGTGCTGAGATAGTGCTTTGTACCCTTAAAAGGAGAGGATTGAGAGGCAGGAGACCTGGAGATGCCATCCATGACGGAAATGTAGTATCTATAATTAAGTTTGGAGGAGGTAATGTGCTGATTTAGGGCTGTATTCCTGTTTATGGGGTTGGTAGACTCCATAGGGTTGGCGGGAAAATGGATGCGGACGTATACTGTGATGCATTGGAAGAAAGCTATCTATCATCCCTGGATGACTGGGGCCTTGGTGAAGAGGATATCATCTTTCAGCAGGATAATGATCTAAAAATACCTTTACTAAGGCCCGGAGCTGGCTTTCCTCAAATAGGATCCAAGTCCTGGAATGGCCTTCTCAGTCTCCAGACTTGAATCTTATTGAGCGCCTTTGGGGACACCTAAAGAGAAGCCATTAGCCACCTACAAGAGGGCCCCCGCTAGTATCAATGCTCTTTGGATTCGGGTGAAGTCAGAATGGGATGGGATCCCTCAAGATGTAGTCCTGAATCTCATCGACAGCATGCCTTCAAGAATTCAGGCCGTCCCAAAGGCAAAGGGTGGACGTACTGGGTATTGATGGTTGGCAATGGAATTTGCAAAATCTTGCATCGAAAGTGTGCCGGTGTAGTCTATATCGTAATTTCTTGCTTTCTGCAGTGGGTTATTGAGTAATTTAACATTGCTTTACTTACTCTTGATTGCATGATTCATGCACATCTAGTGTACTTTATTTCATGAAGAATGATTTCCCAGAAGAAGAATGACGAAGAAAAGGGTCCATGATGGTGTAAATACTGGTGTACTTTCACGATACACTGTATCATGACTGTTTGAAAAATCATAGATATCCCAACGGAAATGACTAGGGAAGATGATGGATGGCTATGTCCGGCTCAGTCTTAACCGTGGGCTGCATTGTATAATAAAAAGTTGTGTATGAGAAGATATGTCCCAAAGATCATGGTAAAGGGGAGGGTCATTCTCACTAGTAGCACGCAAGCTGCTCATTCATTTTTAATCATCTCCACCGGAGGATAGATTACATTGGTCTCTCAAATCAATGAATAGCTCCCCCGAGAGCGCCTTTGCAAACATACCCCTGATGGAACACCGGACCATACAATCGATCCTCCGAAAAAGTAACCAAAGTTCCTTGTCAAACTTAGAGGCGGCATCCTTTACAAGACGCCTCTGATGCCTCTGCATAAGGTCTACAAGGGAAATATAAGCAGGTAGATATTTCACTTGAGACCACACACCAGGCTTTACGTAATGGGACCGCAGCTGACCAGGGCGTGGGAAAAGGTATCGGAAAAGCTTCCACCAAGAGCTGATTTTCCTTCTGCTTGATACATGCCTTTCTTGACGATGGCCAATGGCTTGACGGACCTGTTCCAGATTCCACTCAGTGATGATCCTAGTATCCGCGAAATCCTTCGCAGCATTGATCAGATCTTGCCGAAGAAGTTTGATGATCAGGCCGGCGATCACTTCAGGGGTCAGTAGCACACTACGTTCCACTTCTTTGTCATAATCGCCGCCCATCAGGTCCCGCATCTCCTGCTCACCGATTAAACTGTTCAGAGTTTCTTCCCTTCCTGCCTCATCACCACTCGAACTATCCCTACCCACCACACTTTCCTCTTCTTCACCGACCACATCATCCCTATCTAGTCTCCCTTCCTCCTCTTCTTGAATAACCGAACGACAAGGCAATGCCCACACAGAGAGCCAGATGACCTTGTCATGGGTAGTGTAGATCCAGCCAAAAGTCTCAATGGATTTCCCGAGGTTAAGAGACCTGGAATCCGTGCGATTCGGGTTTCCATACACATACCTTCGATCATAGGAAAAATACTTTCCTCGATAAAACCCCCGAAATAGAGAGGCGAGCAGTCGCATAAAGGATTCAGTACTGGGATCCGGGGGAAGGCCTTTCCTCTCGAGAGCCCGATCGACCCGCTCTGCTCCATCCCTTACGATCCATAGGCAGGAAGCCTGGAACCGGGCAGCAGTCAAGGATGGCAGAGCAATAAAATACTCTTGATGGTTTGCCTTCACGGCTTCACACTCATTCATGAATTCCTCCAACCCATCTACTCGAAGGAAACGGTCCCCTGTAATCCTTTGCTCGTATCGGGACCCCCACGACATCATGCGACCGTCCTCTAACCCACCGATTAAAACCTTCCATGCGTCTTTCATCTTCATGTTGGACCACTTCATATCGTGCCATTGCAATCTGCTCATCCAATGATCTCTCGCCCCAGAGATAAGCTCCTTGTCAACTTGATAGACTTGCGCATACGCAGGATCGGGATGCTCCTTTCCTACCTCAACCACGTCCCGCCCACCTGGGCCAACAGTCATCCCAGTTACGTCCTTTGTCAACCACCACTCGGCCAACTTTGGCTTTAGGTTCATGCCGGTCTTCATCTTCAGACACCCTTCTCTTTTCCATAAAAGGTGAATGGGACCATGGGCGGCAATGGCGACTTCCGAAGGCATAAATTCAACTGCAATGTCCACTTGCATTCCCTTCATCCCCTCATCTCCAAAGGCGCCGGCGTACCGCCTCATCACTGTGTCCTTCCACGATCGTAGACCCTCGGGATTGAGGAGTTCACGGTACGGCACCACTGTACCGCCTTTGACGCCCTTACACGCGGCATGGAAGAAGAAGCCGTTGAAGTGGGACTGGAGATGATCATCTTGATTGACGATGGATCTCATCTCCCTAGTAACACCGTTGACTTCGAGAGGTTGAAGAATATGACCGATCATCCCCTTCTTGTCATAGTCCCTGGCGTTCCGTGCGGTTGGCCTCAAGTGCTGAAGTCGGTTGGGGCCAAGGAAGCGGCGACATGCTGGAAGAACTACAGACTCATACCACAAATCGAGGAGAGGTGTTGGTAGGTAATCCTGACCAGGGGGTAGGTACTTGGGGGAGAGGGAAGGGAAAATGGCATGGATAGTGATTGTGCCTCTTGTTTTCCCAAACAAGCAGTGAGGAGTTCTGCTCATTGGAACTCTCCCCGCCTGGTCAACCTTTGGGACAAATTGATGATTCCCCACAATATTCGACCCTTGATGAGGATTTGGAAAAATGTGAATGGGATCTTGGGCCGGAATGTAATCGAGATTCCACAGGACAGAATCAACGTCAATGAAGGCATCCAGCTCGGGAACTTGAGGTAATTCGTGTGATTTGATCTCTAGTCTCCGCGGCACATGGCTATATCCTACCCGGTGACCATAAATTACCCTTTCGATGTCCAGACAACTAATCGGACAAGCGACCCCTTCTTTAAATGAGAAAGACTTCAGAAAGTCCTCGAGGAATTCAACCTCTTCACTTCCTTCCTCTCCCTTTTGCAGTACAGGAGGTGCACTAAATTGTGTCAACAAAGGCTTTTGAGTACCACTACCATATACCCTAGTAGCTACTTTTATCCATAAGAAACCTAGCCCACTTACTGTAAGGGAGGAGGCACTATCTCTGCTATTGTGGAGTAGATGGCTTGGTCTCTGGTGAGAGAGCTCACAGCACTACAGTACTTTCTTTCTGGAGGCATATGGTGATAATGATGGTATGAGCAATGTATCAACACCCGCTTCTGCAGGAGATGATCAATTTGAGGACGAAAAGGGGGAGAAGGGAGCAATAAAGAATTGAAGGGGGGGGGGATGGTGAAGCAATGAGGATGTAGTGAATGTCACGCTTTGCCAAAATAATGAAAGGAGAGAGTGTGAGTGGGGAAGTGAAAACAATAAATAAGGAAAGGAAGTAGTGAGAAGGGGAGAGGGGAAGAGGACGAGGGGGGGGGGGGGTGATGAGGTGGTCTGAGCAGATAGGGGTATGCGTTTTGCACGGTGACGTTCGCGTGATAGAGCGCGCCTTCTCCGCCATGTCCACAGACGATGGTGGAGGGTGGCAAAGTTTAGACCCGTTTCTGAGCGGAATGCGCACCACGGATGTGGCTCTTCCGACATACAAAGGATGCAGCAGGGTGAGGGAGTAGCATGTGGCTTTATAAGTGCGGAGAGTACGTGCGACGCGACACGGCCCTTCTATTGTTTTCCTTGAATGCGTCGGCTGATGATATTATGATATTGTTAGGTGTCTGGCTGACTATCAGGGAAGGGTCAGTAGTAAAGTGGTTCGAAAGTGGCTTGGTCAAATGTATTGATGGACATTCAAAGTCCAGCCCTTTATAGGGAGCCATCCAGGAGGGTTATTCCTTATATTTAGGACTATCTTGAAATAATCCTGTGCGGCTAGATCTTTCACTTTATCTGTCCATGAAGCTTGTTTCCTCATTTCTGCTCCTGATTTTTGTCTCTGGGGGGTTTCACATAGGCATCCCGCTCATACGGCTCACGCAATGACTTCCAAACTATTACAATGTATATTCCAGATAGTCTACTGGTACCAATAACATGCAGAAGCATAACAGTAGCTATTTCTCTGATCTTAGTTACGCCTTCCTGGCGATCCACTTTCGCTGCTCTTGGAGGAAGCACTATCATCCGATACGCCCAGGGAAAAATAAGGGATGATGCAGGGTAATATGTGAGGCCTTGCCTATCAGTTTCCATGTTGATCACTTGATTTAATATTTGAAGTTTCCAGAACCATCATCATTTTAAAAAGCCACGCATTACACTAATAATACTGGAGATACAGTACATTATAGCAAACGGACTTATGAGGGTTCCAACCACCATGACTACCATCCAACCGATGATCCATCCGCTGTATATATTCCGTTTCTCTTTCACTGTGAAATGCCAAGAATGAATCCCTTTGAGGGACAATGCACTAAAACAATGGGATCATTGATAATCCTTATCGTAGCGCAACCGCGAAAATAAGCCAGAACGATACATCATGTATTCTCTTAGTGGGTTATTCCCGTAATGGGTTAACTCAATCGCTACATGCAAACAGGTACGAGGATGTGTAGTGAAACACCACGAGAACAGAAGATCCAGCATGATGACGTCCCGAAATATTCATCAAGTGATGGATAATCAATGGTAAAGCGAGGCTTAGGGGCGTTCCTTGGACGTGCGCTTGCCAAACATTCTCCGAAGCTTGTTACGAATCTTAGCCGCCCACTTTACTTTAGCCGGTTTGACCTATTAAATTAAGGGACGATGAGAAGTGAGAGATCAGCAGCCAGGAGACAATTGAACCTCCATCGCACTCCTTGTATACATTGGGGTCATTGAGGCTAGAGCTCTTCATGACGCCATGAAGAACAAAAAGTAATTGGATAGGTCCAGAGAGAATGTGGAATACGACCAAAGTGAAGCGGGCGGGACATATAGAGAAGGATGAGTAAAAGTTTCGTATAAAAATTGCGCAAATGTTCAATGATGATCGATGAAACAGGATCTGTGTGGTGAGCAATTCTCCATCGTTAACTTACCGGTGAGAGTACTGGCTTCACCTCTTCCAGCCTGAAGTGCGTCTTAGCTAATGAACTTTGAGCTTTCCTTATCTGCCCCTATGTGAGAAGGTTTCGTGGGCGAAGTTATCGTTAAGCAAGGAGATATTGGTGAGCTTGACATGAGAGGAAATGGGGCAAGAAACCCTCCTTTTATCCGAGATAAAAGGCCACATCCCTACTCAAAGCCTCTGCAGTGGGGGATGATTGGATAGCCTATCTCAATGTTCTCACTAATCGACAATCGATAGCACCATCCAATTTGCCACCCAGTCACCATGTGCTTAGGAGAAGCTCAAATTTCAAAACTAACCTGTTGATGGATAGTTGACTTAGCCCGAGCATCTTGCTCACGCGCCTTCTGCGCCCTGGCCATTTGCTAAATGTAGTGTAACAATAAGGGTTAGTCTAAGATACTCCCTACCTCAAGAAATATATCCTTCATAGCTACTAATTCATACCGCAAGTAGGTCGTCACCAAAGCCATCATCATCATCATCATCCTATATACAAAAGGTTAGTAGACATTACCAAGGCAGAAGAGTGGCAATTTAGAGGGATTTAGCCCCTCAAGAGACATAGAAGGACTTTAAATGAAGAGGAAAATACGTACAAAGCCATTCTTCTTCCTTGTATTCTACCAGATTGGGAAAGAGTAGGTTGTTGTGTGTGAGAAGGAGAGTAAAATATCTAGTTAATTTCTCAGCCCCTTCTTCCACTCGACTTATGCGTCAATCCTCGTATAGGCACAGAAAGATTTACCTGTCCAAGCTCGTTACCAGTACTAAACTTATCGTTGGTCTGTATGAAAATGGTAAAGGAATTGGATCAAGGTTAATTAACCCATGCTCATGGGGTATCTCCGAGACTGAAGAATAATCATCTCCTTTGAAAAGACCCCGTGCCCCTACGCTTCACCTACCGAATGTGGTTCCTCGACTAGAGTTTTCGACATTCTCCTCTTGGGGAACTCCTGAACCTAATAAAGATTCCCGAAAGATGAGCAATTGTACACAGCCTTTAATAAAGGAAGCGCCAACATGGGTCCATGATGCCAGGTCTGCGTGGTGAGTAACTCTCTATCATTAACTTACCGGTGAGCGTACTGGCTTCACCTTTTCCAGCATGATGCGCGTCCCAGCTAATGAACTTTGAGCTTTCCTTATCTGCCCCTATGTGAGAAGGTTTCGTGGGCGAAGTTATCGTTAAGCAAGGAGATATTGGTGAGCTTGACATGAGAGGAAATGGGGCAAGAAACCCTCCTTTTATCCGAGATAAAAGGCCACATCCCTACTCAAAGCCTCTGCAGTGGGGGATGATTGGATAGCCTATCTCAATGTTCTCACTAATCGACAATCGATAGCACCATCCAATTTGCCACCCAGTCACCATGTGCTTAGGAGAAGCTCAAATTTCAAAACTAACCTGTTGATGGGTGGTTGACCTATCCTGAGTATCTTGCTTACGCGCCTCCTGCGCCCTGGCCATTTGCTAAATGTAGCATAACAATAAGGGTTAGTGTAAGATACTCCATTCCTTTCCCTATCTCAAGAAATATATCCTTCATAGCTACTAATTCATACCGAAAGTAGATCATTATCATCATCATCATCCTATACAAAAGAGATTGGTGGAAATGGCCAAGACAGAAAGTGGTGGGTTGGAGTTGTTTAGCGCCTCAAGAGGCATATAAGTACTTTAAATGAAGAGGAAAATACGTACAAAGTCATCCTTCCTTCTCGTATTCTATCAAGTTGGGAGAGTAGGCCATTGTTATGTGAGAAATATGATAAAATATTTAGCTGATCCCTCTACTGTACGTACCGAAGAGTCCCCTGAAGAGCCTGTAGAGCTTTCCGAGTTGGGACTTGTACCCTGCCTTCCTGTAGTAGACAAGGGGTTTCCTGCTTCCCTGACAGCCTACGGGAGAAAGAAAAAAAATGATTGATGAGAGACTCCAGGAGCAACGACGAAGGGTATGGCGTATCATGTAGCATTGCAATAAAGGGAAAGTGGCATATGCACATATTGCTTATAGCTCGTACGGCTGCCTTGCATGCTTTCCCTTTCCAACATTTCTCTTACCTCAGGTGTTCCGTATTTTTTCTGGCTCTTGATAAGGGAATTCTCGATGTCATTTACCCACTAGAATGAGTAGTAATAAAGAGGGATAGATCAATAGTATTGCGATTAGATTTGATTACTTGCCATCTAGAAGTCATAGAAATAAGCCAAAAGACAAGGTACCGTCTGTATCTCTGGGTCCTTGTTGAGGGTTCGCAGGCGTCCAAGATCCTCGACGAGCGCAGAATATCTCTATAGTTACCGTAGTGTTGATTTAAGTGATGATAGCTTCTTCTATGCGCAATTTTTTTCTGTGGGCTTGGAATACTTACCCATTGTAAAAAATCGGCACGCTCCTCAAGCTATCCAGGGGAGCGTGGCATTGATGGGGTAAGTGTGGTTAACATGAAGGATAAAAAAGAGCGCAATGCTCTCATACAACACTTACGTAGTTGATCTTATCCTGTAAGGAAATGATAACGATATTTGCGTCGCATGGGGTTAATTGGTTAGAGTGTCAGGAATATTTATAGCCACTCTCATTAACAAGCTGCACGGACCAGACCTCCCCAGAGGCATCGCACTGAAGTATCCCTCAATATTTACCGGTAAATTGTCAACTTCTCTTTCTAACTCCTTTGATTCCTGGAATGAAACCGGAAAGTAGATAGGGGAAACGATGAGATTTGTCACAGAAGAGGATAAAGCATTTCGCGCATTGTCATCAGGGTGTAGCTCTGATTAAGACGAAGGGTGGACTTACATATTTAATACGATCCATTTCGATGGCTCTCTTTTCAGGGATTCTCAGCTATAGCGCGAGTGAATTGAGGGCGTTAGCCTATGGGTAAAGTTTCTTCTGGCCCATGATAGGAGATAGCTCGGCTATTGTTTGAGGTAGTCATCATGCTGTGGGAGTTAGATGGCCTTTGAGAAAATGACCATCTTTTCCATGCCCGCTTGACCTGATTTACATCGCAGATAGGATAATTGTCTATAAAGCATCTTACTTCATCGTCAGTGGGTCTTGTAGGCCATTCCTTCGGTAGTGGTTTCTTTGTACGAATAATAGCCTATAGTTTGTGCAGTGGAAGAAATGAAAATGCTATTATTAAATTGAACGCAGGGGAGGCAGAAGCTATTTCTACACTGTCCTAGTGGCGATCCTGCCTCTCACAAAATCCGCATAGGGTCCATTTCCAAATTAACACAATTCCCTTAACGTTATTGGGGCTATATCATTACTTACGGTATAGAAGGTGAGCTTCCAGATGATATCAGATGCCTTGAGCTTCAGTGGTGAAATATCCTACAATAATAAAATGACAAAGATCATTAACGGGACAATTCCAGTGGTACTGGTACGACTGAGACATCACGGAGTATTCATGCGAACATCCTAGATAGCTAATTATTTCAATTTGGCATTTACCTCATCGGGCAATTTTTGCCTAATAGCCTTTGCGAGGAACCTAACACCTTCAAATGCTTGCTAAGGGGGCATGGGTGAGAAATTTTAGAGGTTTTGAAGGATTGAAGGATGATTAGTTATCCAACCAGTCGGAAAATCCGGGAAGCGCAGATATTCAATCTGTAAGATGCGCCAAGCGTATCTATCCATACTCAGAATTGGGAAATGACTTACATAACTGGCCCTTCTAATACTTCCTTCTGAGCGGACCTAAGATATTTTTTGGAGATATCAAGGGTATTAATGAAGGCACCCTTGGAAGAAGACAGTGAAAATACAAATAGTGATGTCTAAGAATTGTGAGGGGGCTGACATGCGCTCTTACATTAGTATTGGACCGTTCATCCTTCTGGATAAGCGTAATTCCCACAGAGAAGCATATGAAGGTCAAATGGTGAATAGTAAATGCCGTTGGGTTGGGTTAGATCGAGGGAAGGAGATGGATATAATGAGATCAAGAGCCTAAGATTACTGATAGATAATGTACTTCCCCTCCGCCTTACCACAAGCCTGTTGAACCAGGATTCGCCAATCTCGACAGTCTATTTTTTAACGAGAAGTGACAAAATTTGATAAGTAATTGCTTTTGATCATAACGCCTTGAGTTGGGTATTCACTAGGTAAGCTATCTTCGATGTAACTTACCTGCTTGGCGTCCTGTTTTAGAAGGTGCTAAATAATGGTTCAAAAGATGAAAGAGTATTAATTGGAGTAGTCTACTTCCCCATTCCATCCAATGAAATTACCCTATTGCGAGCAACAAAGTCAGGATCGGTTGCCTTTTCAGATTTCTGAATATTATTAGGGGCGGTACGAACGATCACCTTGTAAGAGAATGACCAAATTTCATCGATAAAAGCGTTCCAAAAAGGATACGACATAGGAGGGTTCCGAGGGAGTTAAAGTAGGTTAGGTAGGCAGAATTAACTGTAATTTATCCTGAAAACTAGGCTCATAAAGCTCCTCATCCAAAAGGCATCCTTACCCTATCGGGCTGTTTTGGAGTCATTTTGTAGTTCGGCGTGGTGGCCGGTACGTAATCGGCGTCTATAAATGCGGATGCACGGTTAATAAGTACTATTGATGTAACCTCTATGTAATAATTGAAGAAAGTGGCAAGAGAAATGCATACTTTTTTTGACCGTCTAATCGAAAGAGGATGCAGATGAAGGAGGATGATTAGGGATCCGATTGGGATGATAGTAATGGGATTGTACACGTTATTAAACAAAAGGTCCATCCGGCTGATTAGTACTACGATAATTGCAAATTTTTACGCTCTGAAGAGATATGGATCCTTACATTCATTCCTGGAATGGCGGTCCGGGGATACATCAGCAGAGAAAGGGAGGGTGATCGAAGATGAGTCATGTTGTTATTATTATTAGGGGATGAGATAAGCATGAGCAAAAGAAAGTGTTATGGTTGGGCGCGGGAATCCACTCATGAAGGCCATGCCATTGATGTCTCCCTATGAGCATTGCACTTTTAAAACAGCACTGCTTGCAAAACTAACGCATTCGGTTCACAGAGATTACGCAAAGCTACATCATCGGATTGCTTTTCACTTACTTAAAGGGAGAGTGGGCGTAGACGCGCCTATATTCACGGGATGGTTAGCGGCTAAATCAACGAGTGAGTGATGGAGAGGACGATATACATAGATCAGTAGATTAGAGCCAGCATTGAGAAGCTTGTGGTTTAGGTGTAGCAAGAAATGACATGATGAGATGACTTACTGGTACGCGTAGAGCCTGGAGCAACCACATGTTGAGGAAGGAAGGTGAGGCAGGCAACGCTAAGAATAACGATGATGAGTCTCATGTTGATTGGCGAAGAAAGCAACAAAGGGTTTGAAGAGAGCAGTAGGACAGAGGAAGAGGCAGGAGAGAGAGAAAGGAGTTGAAGAAGGGTCTCACACAGTGAGAATCTGAGGGTGGATGGATGGGAAGATGTGAATGATTGCGCCAGGCAATGAACCACTTTAACGAGGTAGATGGAAGGATGGGGTCGCACAAGGGGGGGAGAGAGAGGAGGGAAGAGAGGGATAGAGAGAAGGAAGAGGAGGAAGGAGAGAAGGAAGAGGAGGAAGGAGAGAAGGAAGAGGGAGAGGGGGAGAAGGAAGAGAGGGGGGAGAGTGGGTGAGAAGAAAATACCATTTATGGGAAAGTTGCCGTGTCGGTGACCCTGTTTTAGAGGGGGATCCTCAGTATTGCAGCTGATGGGATTTCTATCTGTCTCCTACAGCTTAAGCGGAGGGTCTGGATATTCACTTGGTCCACTGGCGACCATCAACAAAATAACACCCAATTAAACGCAGCACATTAACTGACGGAGACGAAATGGCAATTGCCGCCAAATTTACTCTCTATGGTATTCCCATCACTAAATCAACTCTGCCATGTAGCTCCGCTCAAATAACGGCCGTGTATTCGCCATGACACTTCACGGCCATGTAAGGTAATTCGGAGTTTGAGTCCTCATCATACTAGATAAAGCTCCATAGTATTCAGCGGTAAATCAGGCGGTAGCCTGCTCCCCAGCACCTTGTGGCAAAAGCAGCTGGCCTAAACAACCTTATTCAAGCCTTTCTCAATGGGGCGTATTCAAGAATCAGCATTATGGCTCATCTTCCACCACTCAGGCACCGGGAGTGAAGGTCTGATCAGCCATCTATATTATACCACGGAGCTCACAGGATTAGGGAAGGGATGATGGCATTGTCCGGCCTTTTATCTCCTGGTATTTCTGTCGTCCGGTTGCAACGTGCCTTCTCTTTCAATTCAGCTTTTCGAACAAGTGCTCCAGGAACGTTGATAACCAATCTCAGGTCGACAAATCAAATAGCTCTACATACATCTCGTTCAAGGGTGTGGGACACTGCTAGCCTCTTCAATTAGGAGCTCCGATACAGACGTATGCTTAGAGGTGAAGGAGCGACCCTGAAGGTCAACATAGGGCACATGCTCATATCGGAGACGGAGTTTTAAACCCTGAGTGAACGAGAACTTAGCCTGTTTTCTACAATCCTTTGGTGAGGCGCACAGTAGCCGATATTAACTTGAATTTCATTACAAATCGTCCAAGAAAGGGGTTGGATCATTCATTTCCCATCAGATGAATACGAAAAAGAGGGCCATCACCTAGGAAGACGCAACAGGAATGTACTCTAATCAGATGGCAACCCTTCTTTATGCACCGTCTACTTTGACGCTAGAAGAGGCATATTAGGCTATGATAGTGTTGATAATTGATCCCAGACAAGCCACCTTGGATCATTCTTCTACTGGGTGAATCGAACAGAAAACAACAAAAAGTGTACTGGAGGAGCGAGAGAGGAAAGAAGGGGAAGGGGGGGAAGCGGTTGTGTATGGACAGAGAGGAGAGATGGTATGGTATCAACAAGGATGTGGAAGGGAAAGGAGATCATGAGAACAGAGCTAG
>KZ987891.1:0-15581 GCA_003614145.1 Piptocephalis cylindrospora
TTGTCTCCCGGCGTCTCTCTTTTTTACGCTCCCCCCCCCCCCCCCACTATCTCGATCATTCTTTGTAGAAATACAGGCGGCGGGCGGAAAGAAGAAGAATAAGAAGGCCGTCAAGATGAACCTGAACGATTTTCTTGCCGACTCGAGTAGGTGATTCATGGATCGCACGCGTAATGAAAACATTTTCCACTGACTCACCTCCACTACTTTCTCTTAGCCACCGGTACCAACTGGGCTGATGAGATGGACGAGCTTCCTTCTGCACGTAAGTCTTTCCTTTGTGCTATCTCTTTGGTAGATTGCCCTCATTCAACTCATCCTTCCTCTTCCTGGTTAATAGCCGCTGCTGCCTTTGGTGGTGATGTGGGTGGTGATAGTCGATCCCGTGGATTCGGGTCCGAATTCTGTACGTATCCCTCGCATGTGTCACGAATGGTCCTATCCTCACTCATACCTTATCGGATCATCGTCCCTGATGCATAGCTCGCGACTTTGCTCCCCGTGGTCCTCAGGTCCTCCCTACCAGCCCTCCATTCACGGCTTATGTTGGAAACCTTCCATATGAAAACCTCACTGATGAGTCCCTTACCGAATTTTTCACCGGATGTGCCGTCAAGAATGTTCGCATTATCCGGGATTTCAGTGATCAGCCCAAGGGCTTCGGCTACGTTGAATTTGAGGATGTCTCCTCTCTCGAAAAGGCCGTTGCTCTTTCTGGTAGCCCCTTGAACGGTCGAAACCTCCGTATCAATATTGCCGAACAACGTACGTGTGCTGCCATCCTTTTTTGTTCATATTAAACTCCATCTGTTCATGGAACTCATCCCTTTTTCTCCCCGTGCTCTGCAGCCAAGACGGGATTTGGAGATCGGGGTGCTGGCCCCGAAAGGTCTGAAACTGATCAGTGGCGTAGGGCCGACTCGGGTTCCTCCACAGATCTTCCCAGGTCTGGGAGCACTGGCGGCTTTGCTCGAAGGGACTCTTCCTTTAGTCAGGGTGGCGACCTTGGCAGGGCTGATTCCAGCGGTGGTTGGAGAAAGGCCAATGACTTTTCCCCTCAGGATGGTCCCACTCCCCCTGGGTCCGCTAGGTCTCCTCGTTTCGGCTTTCGTCGCAATCAGGAAGGAGCTTCCCTGGCTGAAGACACCTCGGATTGGCGTCGGGACCGTCCAGCCTCCAGGTCTCCCTCTGTGGGCCGGGATATTTCCCGAACCCAGTCGGGTAGCACAGTGGAACGGGGGAGCCGTATGGGCGGTGGAGGCTTTTCCTCCCATCACACCGGTCCCTCTGACACCACCTGGGGTGGCGGCGCTTTCACTCCTCGACCCGCCGGTCGATCTCCCTCTCGGGACTTTGGTTCCCGTGATCGGTCTGGGGGCCGCGATAGGTCCTGGGGCCGTCCGGGTCACGCCAAGGATACTTCCTGGGGCGGAGGCGCCTTTACCCCCCGAGGCCGTCGGGAGGAGCGATCTACGGAGCGGGACACCTCTCGGGACACCTCCTGGGGTGGTGGTGCCTTTACCCCCCACTCTCCTCGTCCCCCCCGTCATGAGGGTGGCTTCGAAGCTGATGAGGAACGGGGCCGTGGTCCCCCCCGGACCAAGGATACCGAATGGAGCGGTGGCGCCTTCTCTGGCAAGGAGTCTTTTGACCGTAGGCGTAGCCTGAGGGAAGAGGGTCATGTTGAGGGCGAAGAGGAGACTGATGAGGCTCCCAAAGGCAAGAGCGAGACTGAGCCCACTTGGAGGAGACCCATTGTTGAGGGTGAGGAAGAAGAGGGTGAAGAGGAAGAGGAGAAGAAGGAAGCTAAGAAGGGCAAGAGCGAGACTGAATCCACTTGGAGGAGGGCCACTGCCGAGGAGGATGAGGAGAAGGATGAGAAGGAGCATGAGCACGGAGAGAAGAAGGAATCTAAGAAGAGCAAGAGCGATACCGAATCCACCTGGAGAAGGGCTCCTGCTGAGGAGGAGGAAGAGAGCAAGGAAGAGGAAGACAAGGAAAAGAAGGAGGATGAGAAGAAGGAAGATGAGAAGAAGAAGGAAAATGAACTTATGGAGAAGGACACCTGGAGGCCTTCGGGCTCATCTCCTTCCAAGTCCACTGGCAGAAGGAATTCCCATCAACCTAAGAACACCTCCTGGAGTGGTGGTGCCTTTTCCCGTGCCGCCCCCTCTACCTCCCCCGAGGGTGAGGAGACGATTGAGGAGGGTACGGAAGACAAGGAGAAGGGGGAAAAGAAGGATGAGGAGAAGGAGAAGACCACAGCCTCCAAGAATACCAGGTCCAACTCGGCCTGGGGCAAGCGTGCCTCAGGCACTGACCGCACCATGTCTGACAAATGGGAACGTGGTGTGCCCCTCCCTCCCGCCTCCCCCCCGCCTCCCCAGAAAGCCGAGGGTAAGGAGGAGACCGCTGATGCCTCAGCCACCACCGGTGGAGCACGAGCGGACCGACCCAGTCGAGGCCAGGGGAACAAGACCTGGGGAGGAGAGGATCGGGCCTCCAGATCTGACTGGGGCAGAGGAGGAGCTTCTTCTTCCCCCCGTCCCGAGGGTAATGTCTGGGAGCAAAAGAATAAGGCCGCTGCCACCAATGCCCCTGCCAAGGAGGACCGCACCCTTGGAGATTGGGGCAAAGCCCGGGCCGAGGCCAAGCCCCGCTCTGAAGATGTGGAGGCTCCAGTGAAGAAGGATGAGGATAAGCACGAAGAGAAGGGATCTGAGGCAAAGAGGCCCGAGAAGAGGTCTGAGGAGAAGAAAGCTACTGCTGCCCCCAGTAAGGCTGATACTGAGGATACTTGGAGGGTAGTGACGAGGAAGAAGTAATCACGGGGAATGATATGTCCACGATGCGTAAGAGGCTCCTCCTTGTCCTTTGCCGTTATGTCTGGTTGATGAGACGGTATGGGTACTTAAAAGTGTTGAGAAGATGAATATGTGCTGAATGTTGGGCTGTTTTTAGAAGATCTTTTTACGTAAAATGGGAGATCAATGTGATTGGTTGCTACATATGTTTAAAAGGGTTGGCTGGGTGTTCTTATTATCCCATGATGAGCATACCTAATGAGGGGTAGAAGGGGTAATATATTGCACCTTTGCTCCTGGGTAATCCAAGGTAAGAAAAAAATTCAAAGGGAGGTGCAGATGAACAGGATAATATTGTATTATGGATAAGTCATCTATTTAAAAAGAAATCGTCAATCCACTCCACTTCCCAAAACTAGCAAGGAAAGATTGAAGGCTCAGACAGTGTGAATACAATTGGAAGTACTCCCATCGAGGTTGAACTCCTCTCATCCTCTACTCAAGGGTAAAGGGAGAGGAAGATCAGAGCCGTCGAATCGAGGATCCGGTAAGAGGTCATCATAGCCAACAGAGCCACAATCTCATGCTCTCACCCTAGAAACAGAGCAAGCAAACACACACACACAAAAGGATGGAAAGCAAGTGTATTGAAAGGTCCGAGTACTTCACGAAAAAGTACCCATCTCCCATCCAACGACACAGGCAACACCATTCACCCGTGGAAGCGACCGAAAGGTCGTCTTCATCAGGAACCATGTAGAACACGGCGATAGATGCATAAACCACTTCTTAAGCGACGAGGGCAGAGGCAGTGGAGGACTCGCTATAGGAATGTACAAGAAAAAAAGCGGACAATTGCAGAGCCGAAACCCAAGCAATGTCAAAAAGAAAAATGTGAAGGGGAGGGGAGTAAGAAGGAAAAGGTCAGTGAATGCTCGGATAAAAGTGTACACGCGTCCTCTGCCATTCCTCTAGCAAGGATTAGTCCCATCACCCCACACCCTCTCCAAAAGCCAAAAGTATTTACTATTTCCAGTTAGGGGGAAGCTGGCCGACGGTCTTGTAGTAACGAGCAAGACGGTGGATACGGGACTCGACGAGAATGAGACGGAACTTGGAGTCCTTGTCCTTGCGGTTGCGCTCAAGATGCTTGCGGACGGCGACAGCCTTCTTGATCATGTGGTAGAGATCCTCGGGGATGGCGGGGGCAAGACCGGTACCCTTAAGGATACGGAGGATCTTGTTACCGGTGACGTTCTTGACCTGGGCAACGCCGTGGGAGTCACGGAGGACAACACCAATCTGGGAAGGAGTCAGACCCTTCTTGGCGAGCTTGGCGATGTGATCGCACACCTCCTCGGGGGTAACCTTGAGCCAGGAAGGGGGGGTACGACGGTAGGGGAGGGCAGAGGACGAAATGCCCTTACCGGGAGTGTGCATGCGACCCATGGTTCTGGTGTGGGTGTGGGGGACTTATCAAAGGGCAAGGGGAAAGTGCGGGACAAAGATGTCGGGCCTAAGAAAGAAAGGAAGAGGGGGAGAAAAGAGGAAGGGGGGAGAGTGCTGTGGGGGAGTGAGGCGTTGCCAGGGTATTTATCCTCGACGCGACACAGTGATATCCTTTTTCTGCACAATGTGTGTGTATCCAGTCTGAATGAGGAGGTGATAGGCGTGTGGGTGTACCAATGAAGGGAGGGGAAGGCGGAGCGAAAAAAAAAGTGACACTGTGTGCGTGAGGCATCGGGAGGTGGAAAGGGCTATGAACACTGTGGATTCGCTCTATGGCAAATAATGTACAGCAGATAGACACTAGTGAAAATATCATGAAAATGGATGAGAAATTGGTATTGGCTTTTTCCGGGTATAATTGACCATCGATTAAAATATCTTCGCTTTGTGTAGATTCTGTCACTCAGAGTTTCCCGTCCTAGCCATTCCCCTCGGTCCGTGACAAGGGCGTGAATTCGCGTAGTCTTTTGGGTGCATTTTCCCCATGTGACAATAAATTTTTCAACAACGAAATATCTTCGCTGTGTATGATGATGATTGGCGATCAATGGTCCCTGTAGAGCTTCATCAGAGCGGTAACCCAGACAATAAAGCCCTCAATACCAACACTAGCGCTATTCCCACCGGCTATGAAAGCTGATATAGTTTAAGGATAATACTGCCCTGCATCCGAACTTATAAGCTCTTAAAACCTCATCTTCATTTCCCCGACGAGAAAAGAACAAGGCTTAGATCACCCCCTCCCCCCCCCTTTCTCCAATGAAAATACACATTAGGCACATACACATGCACCTCAAATTTCGCTGATCCTCATCTCAGCAATCAATTGCTCAAGATCAATGCCTGATCCTATAGATGAGAAATGAAGAGTGAGATCATGGATAAATGAGCCAGTCAGATAGGTCCATCGGGTTCTCTCCCATTAAAAACCTACCTGAAATGGACTGCAAGAAACGAATGATCTCCTTGCACAACTACGCCAAACATCATGAGAGTGAATATAGATATCCCTACATCCTTCCAAACTCTCACCTACCTCGAAATCCCTAGCGTCCACCACCTTTTCCAGCAACTTGGCCGAATCCTATGGGAAGATAAGGATAATGAGAAACCATTTCTCCGTCTTCCATCGAACCGCAATCTCCACTCACCTCACTGTTCACTCTAGTAGGTTCAAGGGTCTGAAGAACAATCAAGTAGGCCGTGGCCGTCTGGAGCTGCTGTCTCTCTAGACATTCTTCAAATAGGAGCTTGGGTTCCCCGACGGACCCAAAGAGCAGGGACCACATGGATACCTCGGTCTTACGAGCGCACCGGACAATAACCTCTAAAAAGTCTGGGAATTCCCGGATGAACCCGACGACAGCTTTGAGCATCCGTGTGGGGGATCCAGACTCGGTCTCGCTTTCCTCTTTCCTCTCCCCTTCCTCACCCTTCTTCTCCTCCCGGTCTGCCTCCTCCTCCAAGACATGATGAAGGAGGATCTCGAGGGCATGCCCAAAGTACATGTGCTTCTCGTGGACCCGGGCATACATCAGGGCCCCTTCCCCGGTAATTCCAGCCCGTTGAATCAAGTGCTCCATCATCTTGTGCAGATAAAGCTGACTTGTAGTCGCAATCGTGTAGGTACTGCACCCTAGGGTGTGGGAATGAGAGGATCTCTGCTCGGCCCCGAAGACAATTCCTCTCAGAGTCAAGGCAGCTAGGAACGGGAGAGAATAGTGATTAAATCATATGCTCTGCCTCAGTAATGCCTCATTCCTCAGCCGGGTATTACCTAATGGACAGCATTCCGTCTTGAAGGTAAAGGGTTCTCGAGTAAAGATACCTTGTCCACACAAGGAAGATCCCCCTGGTCCCTCTAAAGGATCTACTTCTTGTAATTCTCTATTAAGCACAGGCCAGATCAGGGCATCCTGAGGGGTAAAAGCCCAAATGGAGGCGAGAAAGTCGTTTCCTTGAGCCGTCAAATCCACGTACACCCCTGTGTCTACTCCTCGTGCCAAACGACGGTACATGTACGTAATTCCTTCCCCAGAAGAAGGAGTGGACGAGTCCATCCGATGAGGATCAATGAGCAGCAGATCTCCGGCCACGACTAGGCCAATTAAATGGGCTGGATGGGAAGGGAAGAGGAGGGAAGGATCAATGAGCATTTCCTTGCCAGATGAATCACCAGCATCCTTCCTTACTACTTGACCCTTCATGGATGGGGAACCAATCCACTGAGGTAACCTGTTCCGGGATGGGAACAAGAGTCCGGGATAGCATCACATGCTGCCGTAGACTCACATCCAAGACACCGCCTGAGAAAAGGAGGGAAAAAACGATGAGTGTTGTAATAAAGGATAAAATTTTAGCTCCTACATTCGTCCATCTCCACTTACTTTGATTTAGATGGAGGCCGTAATGGTACACCACGTTATCCGCACAATACACTACTAGAGTTTCTCCACGAATATTGAGACGAAGAGGCTTGGCGGATAAAGGGCCTTCCTCAGTCAGGCGTAAATCCTCGTCCAAAGGAAGATCTCTAGAGTAAAACCGAATCTAGAGGACGAGTCAAGATGAATAGCGACGTGAGAGAGAAATATTATAAATCATCCCCTAGATCACCCATGAAATCCACTCACACTATACTCTTGAGTGACTAGGTCCTCGATAGCACACACTAGGATTCGGTTATACCAAGCGAGACCCCCTGTCACCCGAATGGCTTGTTCCTGGGAAGGGAAAGGGGGGAAGGGAGGAGGATTGGGTTAATGGATAGTAAGCACCATATCGTTCAATACAACAAAGGACATACTTGATCTTGCCGCTGCAAACATTTCCACTTTCGAGTATGACCATGATAATGGGCAAACCCCCTTTCCCCAGCCAAGGCTACACACAATCCATCCTCACTCATGCTCGCATACCGCACTGGCCAATTCTCCGAGATGTACAAAGTGGGCCAAGCTACTTCTTTCCGAAGAGCCTCTGGGGAGTCGCCTTCTGCAGCCGTTGCTTCTCTCTTATCCCCGGCGGCTCCCGTATACACAATCCAGCCATTCCATGAGATGAGAAGGGCATTCTTTGCATTATCCTATGCAGGAAAAACAGAGAGTGAGGGAGGAAGGTGTGTAAAAAGTCCCTTCTTTTCCTTTCTCTTTTTGTTCTTCGAGAAAAGAGAAAAAGCTTACATGAGTTGGGCATTTGGCATCTGCAGAGGCAAGGGTACCCAGGGTGAATAATTGGGCTTGATCCTCCGAGGGCCATATGAACAACTCTGCATCACCTTGTCCCCAAAACTACAGTGAAGATCAAAGAAAGAGGGAGGAGGGAGATGATGAGACGGAGAGAAAAGCACCATCTCACAGCTCGAGAAAACGTACAATTGTGGTTACACCATCATGAAAAGGCTCAACAAGACCCTCTGAAACCCCATGCCCCTCCCCATCCACAGTGGGGGCAAAGGAGATCCCTTCTAACCCATCGGCAAAAAGAGGCTCGCTGGAGGAATCGGCAAAGATTCGTCCAAACGCCCCATACAAGGCCAGGCCCCCCGAGGGCCCACCCTGACGGCCCACCGCCAACGCCAAACCATCTGAGGACCAGGATAGGGAGCTAACGCGTCGCTCTATTCAAGGAAACGGGAGAAAGAGATGATTAATGGCTGCATCAAGCGAAAAAGAGAGGGGGCAAGGGCAAGCAAGATATCCACCTATCTCGGCACCTGACGGCCGCCTCGGGGATGGGATGGTGTGGAAATGGGAGGTAGAGAAGGATGGGGGGGACATGGGCGGGTCCAGCCGGTAAAGATGAACCCTGCCTGACTGGGTGCCAACAGCAATGACGCCCATGAGATGATTGATGGAAACTCTCGTTGCTTTATCCTTCCTTTCAATCGGCCTATGTAGTATATAGGATGACCATGGCCTTCCTGCAGCGGCTGGGGTGAGGAGAAGGGCATCCCCGGAGACTAGGGTCAATCCCAGACAGCCTCTATCAGCATCCCAGACTAGATCTTGTATAGGGGCGGAATCCGAAGTATCTGGACTCCAAGATTGCCCCAGAATGTCGGATAAGAGGGGAATATCCATGAAAGAGGCGCTCCACCGAGTAGTGGCCATACCAGGCCAGGGAATTAGGTGAAAACGTCCATCGGACATGACAACCCACACTCCTTCACTAGACCCCGCCATTCTTTGTTGTAAGAGCAATGAGAAGATGAGATGGAATGGGATGGAATGGGGTAAAAAGAGAAAGTATACGGTGTATACGAATGCACTTACTGTGTAATGATAGCACCTGCCGGCAGGGAGATTCCCTGTACAGGACGCATTCGATAAGCCGGGATTCCAGGAGCGCCTTCTCCTGGCCCCGAGATATGAGGAAATTGGGAATCACCAAAGCCAAATTGTAACAAGGGCTGGGCCTCATCCTCCTCGGTGTCCACACTTGGAGGGTAAAGATGGATAAATTCGATATCCCCATTCAATGTCTATAAAGGAAAAAGGGTTTTTAAAGGGTTTAATTGACACATACATATTCCTCGATGTGCATAGGTGTGATTTACCGCAATGGCCAGTACAGAACCCGTAGGGCTCCATACTCCCTGAGTGAATGGAGAGGTGAGGGAGGATCGGGAGAGTTGACCGATCAATGCCGTTGGCTAAATATGGAACCATGGTGTAAGTCGTATTGGATCGTGCCATCCCATAGGGCTCTAAAAGTAAGCAACGCACCCGAGCCTTCCACAAGGAGATGGCATGATCGGACAAGGAGAAGAAGTAGATTCCATTAGGGGAGGCTCCTATCGATGTTGGCGGCCCAGATGATGCTAAGGCGGGCTCCTGGATGAGTGGGGCATCCTGCTCCGAAGTCGGAGCCGGAGTGTTGGAGGTAGAGCCAAAGAAGAAGGGTCTCACCAAAGATGTCGCGTATTCCCGAGCGGTAAGGGCATACCCCTGCCCCGCTGCCCCAGAAGGGCCTGTGGAGCTGTTACTCAGTGCCTTCGTGGTCAAGTCCACAGGCGAAGGCATTCCATAAAGAAAGTACATGATGATAAAGTGTAGGGCGGTATTGAGAAGATGGGGAAGAGAGATGGGAAGAGCACCAGGGAAGGGCTGATCTGCCGTGTCAAGTGCGCTCACATGTGGTTCCTGTTAGATCGCTACTGTGAGTGTATGTGTGTGTGTGTATAGTCGGATATGGGTGGGAAGGCCTTGTGTGGAGCTTTACTCTGGAGGCTTTACAGCAAGGTCAATCGCTTGAGGATGGCCATAGAATGATTTCTGGAGTGGCTCTAGGTTAGATTTAGAGAGTAAACTCTAAGAAATTATATCTTTATGTTTGGACAAATTTCCAGAATAATGTACTTGATTAATGAGCTTTAAGACAGGGAGTAAATAAATTTTGGATATACAAACACCTGGTCACATGCAACATCTCATAATAAACACTTAAATGATCATTGACTCATCCATCTATAAACTGCGATTTCACAATCTGAGCGCTTTAAAGAGTTACCCAGCCTCGTGAAAATCAATGGTACCAAAGGACACCGAATGACACAGGTATCTAAACTGATCGACCATCATTTCCTATTTAAAAGAACCCCTTGTATCCAACTTTTCGCTGCAAATCCAAAAGCATTGACATGACCATGATGTCATAGCAATCGGACATTTGACGATTCGTGCTGGATCCGGATGATTATAGAAACCCTTGTGCTTTTGCATGGTAGCCTAGCCTAGCTCTCATCACTTAAGACTCATGACTATCATAGTGCATCATAATGAACTTAAAAAGCCCTTGCTTGTAACGCGAGACAGCCTGATGCATCCGCATGATCGTTCTGGCTAGGATAGTAAACCTAAGAAATTGCTCCAGAGCCCTTCTGCGGAGCGGGCCCATCTTCGCAAGCCATACTTAGCAACTCCTATCCAATTTCTTCCTCTTTAGTAGCATGGTGACATCAGTAGCCTTCTCACACATGGCAATGGGGATGAGGCAATTGAGAGGAAAAGCACCTCTCCTCAGTGGCCCTCTCATCAGAAGCACGTGCTGTTCTTGGACCATATGCATCACCTCAGTATTTTGAGGGCGCTCATCCTCTGCCCAGGCAATTAGCTGGATCCACAATTCTGCAACTCCGCACGCACTCACCTGCTGTCCAACCCTGATTGTTTATCCGTTGTTGACTAGGAAGGTAGTCCTCAATCTGGCCTGATCCATCTGGTGAGATGAACTTTTCGGCCATCTCTCATAGGTCTGTAAAGCTCAATAGTGATGTAAGACGTCGGGAGCGCAGGGCTTGTCACTCTCGCTTCTTTTGGGGCGTCAATGGAGAGAGCAGTGACTCTGGAGGGAGGGGTGGAGGTGTGAAGCATTGCCCACGCCCACCGATATTGACCTTGTCCACCACCGCCCCCAGAAAGTATAAGTAAAAGGCTTTCATGTCCATGTTCCCTTCACCATCCCTATAAACTTCACTTGACCCTTCCTTCTTTCCTCTTCCCACCACCACCACCGGCAAAACAATAACCTACGCTTCCCACTACGCTTACTACCATGGCTTTCACTGCTTCAGACATCCTCAAGATTGTTGCCGCCGTCCTTCTCCCTCCCCTCGGAGTCCTCTTGGAACGAGGATGTGGGGCGGACCTGTGCATCAATATCCTCTTGACCATTCTGGGTTATATCCCTGGAATCATTCATGCTCTTTATATCATCTTGAAGTATTAATCACCACCACAATCCTAACCAACCAGGAGATAGCACTAGGCTCCCGGATGCTATAACATCAGAGTAAGGGGAGAGATACTTTTTTTTTTGCTCCGCCCCGCCTTTTCTCTTAGGCCTTTACGTATGATTCCTAGTCATCACCTCAGAAATATACATGCTTTGTCGTCGCTGTCGTTCAGTATCCTTGAATAGCTTTGTCAATCATCTAGTATGCAGTGAAGGCATTCAGTGTACAAAGAGGGCAGCCGAGATCGGAGGAAAGTAGTAGTGTCGCAATGACGACGGCGTTGATTACTTGTCGAGTTTGACGTGCTGGAATGGGCAGTCTTAAGAAATGAGCTCACCCTATCCGAGACATGCGAGGCATTTCGTTTGGGTCTTCCCACTCATCAAATCAATGTTGGCGCGAGGAAATCTATATCGTTAGACAACCGATCTGTCTTAGATTCCTTCCTCTCACATTTCCCTCCGCACTGGGGACACACACATACTGACATCTCCCAGAGTCAGTCTAGTTGGTGTCAGAGGTCACACCGAGCCAAGAAAGCTTAGCCCTGAAGGAAGGGTGAATCCTACGAGGTTTCATACATGTGTCGGACCTCTATTGGACCCCGCTTTGATTCAACTGCTGCTCCCTTTTTCCTCAGAATCAGATAGATGTTCTCTTGAACCCTTTCTCCCTCCTTGATGGCGGTCTTCTTGTCCAAAGAAAGGGGAGATACAAGGAGAGCACCCTTCCCCCACACACTCCTCAAGTCCCGCATCAGTCTCTTCTCCTGTATCGCCTTTCTCATCCATCTCAGGAAAGAGTTTCAGCCTGGCCATTCAGAGCATGTGCCTCTGTATAGGGACCCATGAAGAAATGAGTATATAAAGGAACATGAAGATTGGATAGCTGAGTTTGCACCCAAGGCTACACCATTATCTTCCATCTTCCTTATTCCTCTTCTCCATTTACCCACCTAGCCCCTTTCTTTGCCATCCATCACCCCACTCCCAATAACCCTCTTCGCTAACCCTCTTCAACCCTCTTCACTATGGCATTCACTGCTTCCGATATCTGCAAGATCATCTGCGCCGTCATTCTCCCCCCCATCGGTGTACTCATGGAGCGGGGATGCGGAGCAGACCTGTGCATCAACATCCTCTTGACCATTCTGGGTTATATCCCCGGGATCATCCATGCTCTGTACATTATTTTAAAGTACTGAAGTGGCATCCTCTCTTCCCCACTCCTTCATCATATGTCCCCCCCCCCCCCTTTTCGGCTCCCTCATCTGCCCCTCCCCACAACGTCCCCCGTCGATCATCCGCACTTGCCCTATGCTGACGTAATCGGTCTAATCTCTTGAATTAGAAGGAGATCAAATAGACAAAGTAACAAGCTGTTTTGCCGTAACTTACACTGGTACCGGTGTCATTGAGTATAGAATAGGGTGATGTTGAACCGTGATATAGAACCGGGCGGGTCAAAATGAACAGTAAGAATAAGGTGCGCAGCAATAAACAAACAATAGTACTACCTGTAAAGTCAGATGTTCCTTCCATCAGAAATGGATTTACTCCCATCAAGTCACCTCTTCTCTACAACACAATTCCGCTCATGTTTAGCAAGAACTCCACCCCACTCTCCCCAACAAACGTCCTTTCCTTTCTCCATCTGGTGGAGAACCTCAAGGTAAGCGAGGGAGTCAAAAACGCGTCTTCTAATTAGGATATAGGAGCACCCTGTCCTCACAACCCATGCACGACAACAGAGAACAAAGAGGACAGGATGGGTGGAGCACGGGATCAAGGGTCCCGAAAGTATCTCGGACCATATGTATCGAATGAGCATCATGGCCATGCTGGTGGATGACCCTGCCTTAGATCGAACACGGTAAGGACCAACAGGGGAAGAGTGAATGGATGTTTTGTCTGCCTGCTCAACGTTACCTTCCTCGTGTACCGGAACAAGATGTATTAAAATGGCCTTGGTCCATGACTTGGCCGAGGCCATTGTGGTAAGTAATCTTGATTGCTTCCGTCATTCACCATGATAAAGGCGACCTTCACCATTTATCACCTATCCAACTACCCTATAGGGAGATATTACCCCTCATGCCAAAGTGACCAAAGAGGAGAAGTATCAGATGGAAAAGGTGAGGGCACAATCTCACCGCCTCTGCTTCTTCCCCGCCAAGCTGATCTTTCCCTCCTCTTTTATACTAGAACGCCATGACCAAGATTTGTCAAAGTTTGGGGAATGACCATTCTTTTGTTCAGGAAATCAACTTATTATGGCAAGAGTATGAAGAGGCCACGACCCCCGAGGCCCTTCTGGTCAAGGACCTGGACAAATTTGAAATGATTGTCCAGGCTCTCGAGTATGAAAAGTGTAAGCAGCCATGATAAAGGGTCGGGGATCTTTACACATCTGACCTTTCCTCTTGCCTCCTCCATCCTCCCTTAGCCGACAAGACAAAACTGGAATCTTTCTTCCAGAGTACACAAGGCCGTTTCCAGCACCCACAGATTAGAGCCTGGGCCGAGGCCCTGTACGAGGAGAGGAAAGCCCATCACCATTCCTGTTCTTAGGGATTTATTCCATTGTAGGCATGGGATAATATGACCTTTCAAGAAACGGCTACTACCCTCCGATCTACACATACTACTCCAATGGAAATAAAGACTTGCTTTCCCTTCTCCATTCACTCGCCTTCATATACCCATCAAGACATGACCCTCCCTTAAACATCACTCCTCGTCGCTCTCCTCATCATCTTCGCTCTCCTCATCCGCCTCCTCCAACCAAGTAATAAACGCAATAGCCTAAACACGCGCGCACAGGAAAAGATCAGTCAGTTGATATGGGCCACCTTCCCCCTTCCCCCCCCTCATGTCCTTTTGAACTTACCGATTGCCTCACTGGCCCGCTCACTTCAGTTGACTTGGAGGAATACCACCATCGAAGGACTTGCTCCTCATCAAGGACATCCTGCTCATACAATTGATGCAGGACATTCTTAAAGGCACTCAAGTGCTGTGGGTGTCGAGCATAGAATTCTTGTGTGGCAAGGATGAGATTAACTTGGTCAGCCGACTCGTGGGTCATTCGGGTCAGGAGCCCAGACCACTTGGTCAAAACCGGTCGGATCCCCCGACCCGCCCCGCCTTCCTGGCCCACCGGTAAGGTCAGGGTAAGGAGCGCATCCGTGACCTCTCGGCGGATTACACGATACTGACCATTGAAGGTCATTCGAAGTGTATTAATCTCCAGAGCTGCCACCTCCACCTCATGATCCTCCTTGAAGGCCCGGTCCAGGGTTTGTCGAAGTTCCCGGACAAACTCCTCGCTCTCCTTTCCTCCTTCCTTGGGCTGCTCAATGTTGTCCAGGCCTTGAATCTTCTGTAGCCCGTCCACTCCATCTGCAAGGCCCATTGGACTACCCCATGCCTCGTCGTCGTTATCTTCATCTTCCTCCTCCTCCTCCTCAGAGGACTCTGACCCCGTAGTTTCGCCTTCCTCAAGCTGGAGTTGGCGTAGATTGAACCCAAGGTCCGAAATCGCGCGGTTCCTCGGGTCCTCCTCATCCTCTTCTTCTTCCTCGTCATCATCATCCTCTCCACTCTCAGTATCCTCATTGAAATCCGAGGCATCAGAAGGGCCAGCTGCAGCAGTTTCAAGTCCTGTCTCATCCGAAGACATACCTCGCCGACCCATGCCATACCCTCCCCACACCCTACCCTTGCCCGTGCTACCAACAACGGGGATGTCCCATTGATTCATATCCTCCTCCACCGAATCCTCTTCATCCTCCTCTTCATCCCACTCTGTGTCCTTGCGGCGAGACACGGTGGTGAGCCGTAGTCCGGGGGAAAGGACCATGTCTTTGGCAACACGGACGCCATAGGAAAGGATGGAGCCCTTTTGCACCATTGACCCCTCCCCAAGTTCTACTCCATCCGCCAAAATGGACTCCTCTACCTTGGCCCCGGTCCCGACCCGAACCCCGGACCAGAGATGAGATCGAAGAATTTGAGCATCCTTTTCTACTCATGCATAAATGTGATTTACCCCCCGTCCCAGAGGATAAGAAAGAGTGAGTTGGGGGAGGTTAAAAGATCGTACAAGGATCATTTAGGGTACCATCTCGCACAGAAACAAATAAACAGTCAATATCTCTCTCTCTCTCTCTTACTCATATCTTCTCTTTACCCTCTTACCAATGATACATCCAGGACCAATAATAGATTGAACGAGACGAACACCATCCTCAATGATGGCTCCATCCCCCACCATGACCCCTTGGCCCAGATGAACTCCACGGCCAATGGTGCTTCCAGGATGGATATAGGTATGGCCTCGGTGAAGGATGCACTTGTCCGATAGAAGGTCCTCAGGAGTGACCAAGGGAAAGGCGTGACGACGGACTACATCCTGAGAGACTACTTGCATGAGCCGGGGATCCCTGACCCTAGCACCCTACCCCTGAGTACCGGGGGTAAAATAGGCGTGAGATGTTTTTCCCACACGATCGGCCTGGAGGAAACCTCGGG
>KZ987892.1:1476-15580 GCA_003614145.1 Piptocephalis cylindrospora
CCCCATGAGCCAATCTTACCGTCAAGGCGAGCATCGATACATTGGAATCCCTACTGTTAACATATCGAACAATTGTACGTGATGCCTCACTAAAGACCGCAGATCCAAGATACAGTGTTATGAGTATCATCACATCATCGAGGAAAGATGGGCTCATATGATGGCTTGGGAAGATCCCATCGTGGACTTACTAGCTTTTTTCCTTCTGATTTACCAGGTCACACACCTCCAGATTTAAGGGAAGATTGGGTGAGATGTTCCTGGGATCACAGGCCCGTGCTAGTGGTCACGGTTAAGGGATGTTGGGGGCATGAGACGTGCTGGAGACACTGGCTTCACATCCTAGTCGCAAGGATGGCCGAGTCGACTGAATCAGGGTGGACGTACCAATGAGAATAAGGACTGGGTTTGGACTCATGGCGTTTCCCAATCAAGGCAGAATGGAGTGGGAATGTAAGGGTCAGATGGGAGAGTAGGGAAGAGGAGGAGGAAAGTACGGCTTGCCGTTTGTTTGGCGCGTCCGCTAAGCGGTTGTTTCATATGAAGAGACGGGCTTTTGTATTGAGGCTTTTAGCATTCGCTGCTAAATCTCAAAGGCAGGTGGCCGTGGTATTTTCTCTCACACTCACACATTTCATCACGCCCAATGCGTCCTCGGATGGAATTGAACCACCACTACTGTACACACTTGGTATGTTCAGCTCTCATTAGACGCTATTATTAAGGGTGCCGATTTATTGCTCGAGGATCATACAAGACCTTATATCCTTCTTCGAAAGACGGTATGGGGTTATCCTAATAGTAAATGAGGGTAGGCCCGAGGCTGAATGAATGTCACCAAGATCGCTTCAGATCTCGATCTTGCTGGGCCAGATATTCCTTGGATTATATACTATTTTTCCGAGAATGGCCATCAAAGAAAGGGGCATATCATCTTTTTATCATGATTAAAGTACCAATTTCCTAGTGGCCAGGTGTCATGTGTAAGGGTGATAGTCATAATGTGTATAAGAAATTCCAGAGAAAAATGGTAAGAGATGGGTTGTGTATTGGCCTATTAAGGGTGGATGGATGAAAGAATTTGTCAATGAGAAAGACTTACGTACTTTTAAATGACGATAAAGCCATTTTATTTTTCCCAGTGGGGTAGGCAGATGGGCATTCGAACACAATATCTGCTAAGATAGCTGACATGTGCTTTTTGAAATAAGCAATAATCTTCCTGGATGTTTCTTCTATAAATAAGGATATCCAAAATATACTATCCCAAAAAAATCTAAAAGCTAAGCCATTGAGCATCAAAAATATATTCTTCATTCATTCCTCACCTGTATTTAAATCTTAACAATATAAAATGTTCGAGGTACAAGAGATAGATAAGATCCTGATGATCATGAAAAGCTGAAAGCTATCGTTGGAGTCCAATTTCACTGGAGGAGATTTTGAGGTAAAGTGAACAAATGGCATTTCACAGGTAATGCATATAGTCAACGGCTAATTATCAGTATTTATTTGAGCAGCATATTAGAGTAACTGCAAATGATGGCGATGATGGAATCATTGCATTTCAATGGATTTGCGTCCATGTGGATAAACGAGACGACAATTAGGCGCGGTGCATCTGGTACAACGAAAGACGGAGATAACAATCCTAATGGCAGAAACTAGAGCCAAAGTGGAGCATCTCTCCCAGAGACAGGTAAGGGAGGAGAAAAGGAAAAGGGTAAGCCCAAGATAAAATGGGCCTCCTTTATCTTGCCATTTGAAGCGCGGTCTCTAGCTGACATCCTTCATGCCTTACTCTTTCCTTAATTAATCATGCTTCTCAACATACCTCACACTCACTGCCTGCTCAAAGAGTATTTATTTATAATGAACGTAAACCTGTGATCAACCATCTCGATCTGTTTCTTTATAAGCTCTCCGCTTTCTCATCCAAGAGAGGTGCAAATATCTTGCTAAATTTATCATTTCCCACACAATCAGCCCTTACTTTAGGTAACATGTGCATTATTACTTCCATGGAAAGGCAGGGTGGAAGATATCCCAAGAGCAGGAACAGGGAAATGGAAATGGAGTAGAATTACGCATTCAGGATGAATACATCCCCGATGCTAAGACCCGGAGGCAAGATAAAGAACCAGTAAACGAATAGAAGGGTCATATGCTTTCCAGTCACAGCTGGGATATTTGAGTGTGAGAAGCCCCAGGGAAGATGAGTTGTACTCCGCTGAAAATGTCTTTGTGGAGGTTCTAAATAGGGAAAACGAAGAATCATGAAACATCATTGCGGAGTCCCTTGAGTTGGAGAAGGAGTATGTAGTAGAGATTGAATCAGCTTCCTACTCGTCCTCCTCTGATTGACCATCTAGGAATTCTCTCTCCATCTTCTCTTCTCCCTGGGTGCAAGAACAGGATGGCCTTACTAGCCATCTCTCGCCCAACTCTGTCCTTCAGCAGTGCATTCCCCTAGATCAACCATGTCTCCTACTCCCCCATCGCGATAAACTTAAATAGGGGTCAGATCAAGGCCCCTTCCCTTCCATCATATTCTGCTCATCCTCCAAATTACCCATTCCTACTCTCCTTCTACCGTCTTCCCCTCTTCAAAGAGCTTTGGTCTCTTCTCTATCTCTCTACTTTTCTTGTCAAGCGACATCCCCCACCACTTCTTCACCATGAAGCTCACATCCATCCTATTCATCTCCGCCATGCTGGCCATGGCTCTTACTGTTGCTGCTTCTCCTGCTGGGGAGGGAGGTAATAAGAAGGGTATGAAAGGAAAAAATAAATCGGCTGATCCCATGCCAAGGGGAGATCAAACTTGCAACTTCGGTTGTCATGCTGGTTATGGGTGCGCACCCAATAATACCTGCGTTGGTATAGAGTGGTATAACGCGTGGGCAGCGAGGAATGGCCAGTCCTTCATCTAATCATCTAGTAGGACCTGCCGCTTCCTTTCTACCCCTGTTCCCCGAGCGCTTATGCCTTTTTCAGGGATCTTTGACCAGGATAGATCTTTGAAGTTGACTGCCATTCTTTCGATATTTTCGTAAACTCATTCCTTGAGTGACCTATACCGTTTTTTGTGTACGGCAATGCTTCAGGCGTGAGTCCTATTGATGCTGAAAGAATGAAACGATCCCCACCATAGTGTAGATTGGCGTGCATGGACCATTTGGACAATGCCAAGGCCGAAAGCCCCTCCGGTAGAGGGAGAGACCTTGTCATCTCTGAAGTGGTAGACAGCTTGACCCAGTATGACACTAATCATCTCAGGGATCTGAGAGTAAAGATGATATCAATTGCTCCACATAAGAATATCACATCCTTAATAGTAATAATAATCCTGAGGACTGGGGACTCAAAAGACGGTGACGAGGCCCAAGTATATTCAGTGTTTTTTTTTAACTTAAGGCAATGACCCGCACCTCTCCCAAGTAGCATCCGATTTTTCATATGGTTTATTTATGGGTAATAAGAGATAGTCAGATAGACACGTTAAAGTGCGAGAAATTGCTCAGAAAGCCCGTGGATTTATCGAGGCTAAGCTGGAGTAGCGGGCTCAGATCTAAGGGTAGGATGTCTTGATGACCGTGGTGGTTGTTGTAGAGAAAGGGACTTTCAGGCTGATGACCTTGATGAGTAATATGATCGTATAGGGGTAGGTGATTACGTGAAAGAGGTTGATCTGCACATCAAACCAAGATGGTGGTATTTAAGGATATAAAGGAGGCATGGATTTTCAAGTAGAGAGATATAGCGGCAGTGTCAAAGTGAATCCATCCTTCTTCCTTGCAAGGACTGAGCCTAGTAATAGACAGTAGGAAGTATTGCTTTTCCAATATTATTTTCGCGGTTAAATTGGATCCTTTCATTGAAACTAAGTTGGTTTTTATAGATCTAGCTTACATGGCTCATGCGAACTTTGCATCGCTTTTCCCATGCACCAGTAGATGACAGTGGGTGAGGGAATGGGGAGGTAAGGGACTGTGGGGCACAATGCTACTAGGATCGGGATGTGGGTGGGGGAGACAGTCCTCTCCCATCATTACCGTTCCAACACCGACATCATCAGCAAAGTGCTGATGTGTGTCCCAATAGAGGGACTGGACTGCCCCCTCCCTACTCACCCTTCCTCTATCCCTTGACTCCATCCTACTTCCCTCCCTACCTAACCGCTTCAGCTCTTGCCAGTAAAGATCTGCTCTCTTCCTCTATTGCCATTCTAAGGGTAAACACAGCGCATGGGTCATCGTATCTCTACGCTCACCCCGTCCACGGCGACGGCCGGCCTGGACACGTACATTGCCGAGCTTCCTGACACAGCTTATGAGGGGAGGTAGGTGGTATAGCAGCCTTATTTATATGAACTTCTTCATAACCTTCTTCCTTTGGCCTGTTTTCCATTTGTATCGCTTGCACTCATAGCCTTCTACACCGTGTAGTTTAGGGAATGCCCGCTTTCTCAAGGCTGTCCGTGGCCGAGTCCGGGCTAAATTATCCCACCGTCTCCCTCCCCCAAACCCTCCCCGTCCGTCCACCTCTTCTACCTCACTGGTGCATCCACATATTGATGATGGATTTTCCCTGCCTGTCGTCATTAAGATTTATGTCAAACCCGACATCCCTGTAAATGTCCACACACAAGTTCAACGGATTCGAGGTAGGCTTCTCTGTCACATATTAATCTTTGATAACTTTAAGAGTTCTTTTTGCGTGGGTCATGAATATTTTTTATCATCCATCTCCTTCATTCCTAACGCTCCCGGGCCATCACTCACTCTTTAATTCATGCAGAGGATGCTGCTATTATGACGGATATGCCTAACGTACTTCCGTGGGCCCGGGCCCTGGAAACCGATAGAGCCGTGTATATACAGCGTCAGTATCTAACTGCAAGTCTCTACGATCGTATCTCCACCCGTCCCTTTCTCGCCAACATTGAGAGGAAATGGGTCGCTTTTCAGCTGTGCCGTGCAGTAGCTGACCTTCACACCCGTCACGTAAGTCTATTTTGACTAAGCTTCTTTAGTATTACGCAATGACACTAAACCATCTTTTCCTAATGGACCTTCTCGAATATACCCACAGATCTATCATGGTGATATCAAAACGGAGAATATTATGGTGACAAGCTGGAACTGGGTGTACCTCTGCGATTTTGCCTCTTTCAAACCTACCTATCTACCAGAGGTAAGCATGTGTTATGATGGAAATCTGAAAAATTGCCTTGATTGTCACAAAGTCTTGCTCCAGCTGTATAACCTCCTTTCTCTCAATGAATATATTCCAAATGACAGGATAACCCTTCCGATTTTTCCTACTTTTTCGACACGGCTGGGCGTAGGACGTGCTACCTGGCTCCCGAGAGATTTTATAGCCCCGATTCATCCGTGGACCGATTAAAGGTAAGTAATTGTCTCCTTCATATCCCCAGAAATGATTCAGGCCCATTTTCCCTATCCATATGCCCATAATTTCTTTATTCATAAGCTCATACCGCTCACATTGCCCATAGCAACAATTGCGGCTCGGAGATGCCGATGGTGATCTGGAAGCCTCCATGGATATCTTTTCACTAGGATGTGTCATTGCCGAGCTCTTTCGTGATGGAAGTCCAACCCTCACCCTTTCTCAACTCCTCCGATACCGAAAGGGCAAATACGACCCAATGGCTGACGTGGGGAAGATTGATGATCCTGGAGTCGCTAGAATGGTCGGACACATGCTGCAATTGGACCCTTCTAAGCGCCACTCGGCGTCCCAGTATCTTCAATCTCAGAGGGGTCATGTTTTCCCCGAGTATTTTTACACTTTCCTTCATCCCTATATGGCCTCTTTGGATCTCCCCTCTCCATCTGGCGCCCCCGTTGATACTGGATCTAGCGTGGTGGACCAACGTATTTCCAAGCTCTACCACGATGCTGAGCAGATTGATGATGAGCTCAAGGAGGCATTTGATGATATTGGAGTTTCTGATGAAGATGATGGAACAGTAGATGGACTAGGCCTTGAAGTTCGAGGAGATGGTGGATTAAATCCAAGCCCCAGGGATCAAGGAGAAGAGGATGGGCGCAACCAACAGGGTGTGTCTTCATCGGATACCTCAATCATAGCCTCTTCCCAGTGCCCAGCAGCTTCCCCATCTTGCTCTGGTTATCTTATATACTTGGCCTTACTTTGTTCATGCACTCGGCACTGTGATACCTCCGAGGCCAAGCTTCGACTTCTTGACCTTTTCCTCCGAATTAGTCCACATATTTCCGATGAGGCAAAGCTTGATCGACTCCTACCTTATGTCATGACCCTTCGATCTGATGGGCATGCCTTGGTTAGATCCAGGGCCATTCATGTCATTGCTCTTGTTGTAAGTTATTTATTACCTAAGGGGAAAGAGGTGTTGGATTGATCATAATCTCCAAGTTGGCTTCTGACCCTTTCCCTCTTCATTCCCTATCCCCATCCTCTTCCTCCTCTCTGAAATTTTGGTAGTTGGAAAGCGTCCAGAATCTCTCACCCATTAATACAGGTGTCTTCACCGATTACATTCTTCCAGGCCTTCGAAGATGCATCGCGGATTCTGAGCCCTTGGTGAGGGCCGCCTACGCCGGTATCATCGCCACTCTGGCCGAAACTGCTGTTCGGTACATTGATCTAGCCCAGGTAAGCTTATTACGTGCATGGAAAGTGCGGGACAGGTAGATATTACTCTGGGGATGCAATGTGGACTGACCATGGATAATTTTTCTCTATTATCTTATCGCACTTTTCCTGCTTCTATAAAGTCGATTAAGAGAGATAGTGGAACTTCGTTGCCTATTGAAGAGGAAAATCTGCTTCAACTCCAGCAGGGAGATAGGCAAGCCGCTATGGACCGTCTGCTTGCTCAGTTGCATGATCATCTCAATTCACTCCTTGTCGACGGGGATGCCACCGTACGTCGAGCCTTGTTGAGCAATGGTAGCTTGACTCGTTTGTGCGTCGTCTTTGGCAGGGCAAAGGCAAATGACTTTCTTCTCTCCCATGTGATAACCTATCTGAATGATCGGGATTGGCTGTTAAGATCGGCTTTTTTGGAGGCTATGGTGGGCCTAGCTACCTTTGTGGGTAGTCGATCCCTGGAAGAGTACCTACTCCCTTTGCTCGTTCAGGCCTTGACGGACTCAGAGGAAGCCGTCGTTGCCAGGGTTCTATCCACCATTGCCGCACTAGCCGGTCTACGTCTCTTTCAGCGTCCCACCCTTCGGGACCTCGCTACCACGGTTGCTCCACTTCTGTGTCATCCGAACGCTTGGGTCCGAGCCTCGACACTTCAATGTATTCTCCAGTGTTCTCGACAATTTCCCGTTGCTGATCTTTGGTGCTTCCTTCATCCCGCCGTCCGTCCCTGCCTTAGGTGCGACGTTCCATCCTTGGAGCGCTCATTGATTCTGAAAGCTCTCAAACCCCCTCTACCACGAGCCATGTTCGATGTTGCTGTGGCCTGGGCCGGTAGATCGCGATCCTTCCTTGAGGGCATGTCTTTGGCCAAGGGCATAGGTGCAGGAGGCTTACTCCACTCTTCTTCAGGGGTGGAGATCAGAGAGAGAACCGGCGGTCTGCGGGACCTGGGTCGTGGAAATTCACGGCAGTTCCTAGAGTAAGTGGCTTGGTTGTAACCATGGTGGTCTGGAGTAGTGCCTTTTGACGGAGATACTATCTCCGTTATATAGACATGAAGATGTTTGGTTACGCTGTATCATATCGCCTAACCCTTCCCTCCTTTCTGGATGCAGAGATGACGAGTTCCTGGAAAAGCTACGGCATCTTCGGATGGGGCCAGAGGATGAGGAAAAAATGTGGGCTATGCGTGAGTACCTCAGCAAGCTAGCAAGAACTCGTCAGGGAGGTGGTATCACCGGAGGCGGAGGTGTACTCGCAGGCAGTGGGGGCTCCGATGGGCATGGCCGAGGAAAAGAGGGATCATCCTCCGTCGCCTCCATTCCATCCGTTGTACAGCTCAAAAATGTTAATGCTACCCCAAAAACGGTATTTCTTCATCCGGTTACGGATTTCCTGCCGGACCATTCGGCTGACATTGAGGATGCTATGTCCATGCTCGGAAGTACTATGGGAGGAGGTGGGACGGGTAATTCGATGGCTGCGTCCATCCTAGATATTCGATCAATGGCTATGGGCGAGTCTGGGAAACGTGTTTCCTTGGATGTGTCCAAGCCCTCTCATGATGTCTCTAGCCACTCTATACCCGAAAATCCTTCTTCCATGCCTTCTCATATGACGCTATTGGATAAACAGGAGGATCAAAAGAGCGGAGAATCCCAGACGGATGGCGCCACTCGAGCTAGGTCTTCCACCATGGATGGGGAGGGTATGAGGATATCTCGATCGACCCCTCTCTCCTTTCATAGGGCTTCTCGTGCTTCTCCTTCCCCCTCCCCCTCCTCTCCATCTCCCTTGAGTCAATCTACTCGGCTACGCTCTGCTACAGCTTCACAATCCTATGGATCATCTGTTGACGAACGACTCCTCTCCCCTTCTTACGGTTCTTATCCCAATTCGGGATCGCGGGGCCCGGCGAGCCCGGGAAAAAGGGTATCCAGTTCCTCTAATCCTCCGTCTCCCTCCTCTCCCATCGCATCACATGGGCCTGCCAAGGCCGATGCGGAAACTGGGACCAATCGAGAAACAGCCGAGGGTGCTGTCCTACAATGGCGAAGGGCTAGTCCAGCGGGAGATGGGGCTGTGGGTGAGGAGGGGTCAGAGAAGAAAAGTAGCGTTGTGGGCGGGAAGAAAGGTCGGGATCATGCAGAAACTGCCTCCATATCCACGATGGCTGAAGGTGACGTTGGTGCCAATAAGGAGCGATGGATGCCTAGTAAGTGATCTCCAGGGACACTTTAACATCCTGGTCATGGATGCTCCTTTGTTTTTCTAGTTGATCTCCATTACTTACACTTTTCCATTTTCCCATCCTATTATGGGGCCTTAATGTGATAGAGGAAGCCGATGTCTACCTACGTAATCTATTGAGGAAACGTGCTATGCAGGCGTTCCCGGATCCTTTACTTGGTGGGTTTATTTCTGGGCTTTTCCATCGCCTCAGGATCATGCCTCTCTTCGGCTTGAGGTGATAACGTGCAAATGCTTACATGCTCCTCCATTCTCCTTAGATATTGGACCAGTAATTACCTCCTCTTCTTCTTCCTCTACTTCAACCATGGATGGGCTCTCTAATCATGGGTATACTACAATTCCCCATCCCTCCCCGGCCTCCTCATCCTTCTCAGTCACGACCCCTTCTTCTTCTACCGCTCTCCCATCCCCCAGTGCGGTTGGAGGCGTGTGGAAGCCTCGAGGGATACTCCTTGCCCAGCTCACCGAGCATACTGGCTCCATTATTACCATGGCAATCTCCCCAGACCAGACCTTCCTTGCTTCCGGGGGAGCCGATGGGGCTGTGCGAATATGGGATGTGGCTCGGTTGCTTCGGGGGACAAGCCATCGAGCCCGAACCGCATTTGATCAGTTCTCCGATGGGGGTGTCATTCGGTGCATGACTTTCTTGGAGGGCCGGCACGCCATTGCAGCCGCCTCCTCTACCGGGCAAATCCGCGTCTTCCGGTGAGTTTTAGCTGTTGGGATCTTGATCGCAGAGTGTGTCACACTTGGAAGGCGCAATTTCGTGAGAAACCATGCTTTTCATATCTATTCTTCTTCCCCCTACCCATTTCTTATGCTAACAGTTTGATCTCTTCCATTTACTCCTTAGGGTACCCTGCACGAAACCTAGCTCGATGAGCTCAACAACTACCGGGAATGGTGATCTCCCACAGTATGGAAGATGTCAAGTCGTCCGAGAACATCAGTTGGATACCCCAGCCCAGGCTGTAGCAATGCATCACTACGTGGAGGAGGAGGTTGGAGCAGGCGGGGGAGGGGGTGGTGGAGGGGGTAGATCCATTCTCTTGGTGGCTACTACCGAAGATGTCATCTTGGCTCTTTCCCTTCACAGGGAGCCCTCAGGGGACCTCAAGGAGCTTTGGCGATTACAGTCGATTCCGCACCATGGGACTCTCACAACCATGCTCCTGGACCCAAGGCGTCACTGGCTCCTTACAGGGACAGCACATGGGGTTTTGACCCTTTGGGACCTGCGATTTAAGGTCAGAGTTCGGTCCTGGTTGCATCCACGTCGTCGACGTATTACCACTCTTGCCCTCTATGGCCATGGGATTCCACGGGGACGATTGGTACTGGTAGGGACTGAAGGAGCTCCGCATGAGGCCACTGTATGGGACCTAGAGACCGGAGTATGTCGAGAGGTCTATACAACGGAGGTTGGGGAGCAGGAGGAGGGGCAAGCCACGTTGCATGGGGACATTTATCAGGTAAGAGCTCAGGGAGGCTTTATACTTTGAGAAGCCTTTCCGGTCATGCCTTTAGGGATGAGATGCTTAAACGTGTGACTCATCCTCTTTTATTCAGGCCTTGGAGGTGCCAGATGAGATTGAGGCCCTATCTGTGGTTGGAAAGTACCTAGCTCAAGTCTCACTTAGCCTATCCCCACCGGAGCATCACGGCCCCTTGGATCCGTTGGAAGGCGCAGTACGAGGGGTCACCAGTATCCTTAGTCCCACTCGGTTTCCTTATGTCCTTACTGGGGGTTCAGATGGTGTGGTTCGCTTCTGGAGCCTAAAGCGACCCTCGGATTCTCGGGCCATTGGTCGGTCCAACACTCTTCGTCCTCCAAGTAAACGACAGTTCAGGTAAGGGCTTTCTAGATATTCAAAGAACTATAGTATTGCTTGCTTATAGCTATGTGATACTTACGCCCAATCTATCAATCCTTCATACCTTAGGGCATTTCAATTGGGAAGAAAAGAAGTAATGGTGCAAGTAGAGTATTCCACTTTTTCCTCCACATCCTCGGATAGTGGATCTCGTCAGGATAAATCAGGAGGGAGTATACGGTCCCGTCGCAGCCAAACAGTGGCCTCTTCCCCACAAGTGGCCGAATCCGGGCTAGGGCATCAAAAGACTTACACTTCATTCCTTGGCCGAAGTGTGCAACTGGGCCGATCCACCTCGGCCTCCCCTATGACTGCCACAGAGACCCCCATTTCTACCTCTGGGTCCAGTGGGGGAAGGTCGACCCGAGGCATCGGTCGGGATGGAAAGCCTTTGGACCTTGGCCGGATCACCTCCCTCTTGCTTACTACCACGACACCCTACCCCTTGGTCATTATTGGGAATACGGATGGGATTATCCAGGTTCTTGTGTGAGTTTTGTATTAGGATGAGCGGATAAGATAGTCCTCACTATTCTGTGCCCAACCTATTGAATACATTTCATCTTACATGGTTAAGAGTATCTCCATCAAAAACCATGAATTTAAAGAAAACACAAAAAGAGGATCATGCAATGAATATACTATTTTCCCAACCGTATAATTGATCAAATCCCATCTAAAAGTCAAACTCTTGTCGAAACTCCTTGATATCGGCGCCAGGGTGGGCCATTTCGGCCAGGTCACGTCGTTCCATCATGTAAAATACCCGTCGGAGTGTTTCCCACAAGGAATTACTGACATTGACAGCGGTTTGGCCATCCCCATGCATGCTCAGGGCGCCGAGAAAGTGCTCAGCAGCTTCCCGATGACAGCCAATGTTGATACATGAGACACCCAGGTTGTAGCGAGCACGTACAAAGGAGGGTCGAAGGTCAAGGGCACGATGGTAAGCATTGATGGCCTCCTCACTTCGACCAGAATTGGCGAGGGTAGCACCAAGTCGGTTCCAAAGAAGATAATCCTCTGGTCGGACCTCGAGGGCAGCAACAAAGCAATCAACAGCTTTATCAAACTCACCACCCCCGTACAGGAGGACACCGAGGCCCAGCTGAACATCAGCATCGACGGAACCTCCTTCTGGAGATTGAGGGCCCTGTCGGGCGGCAGTCAGGTATGCATCGATGACCCTCGCCCGTAGGTCCATCGGGGCAACAGCACCGTCTGGAATAGGAATGTCGGGGAAACGATGGCGAATCCAAGACTCTAATGTGGCATATGCCTGCTGATCGTACCCTTCGTTCACATAGCTTACGGCCAAGGACTAGGGAGATAGGTGAAGGGGTCAGGATAGGGCAATGGTCATTCAGCACATGGGTAAGGTTCCACTTACAGTGTAAGCCGGGAGGCAGGCATCATCTAGTTCAATGGCTCGTTCTAGGGCCCTAATAGCCGCTGTCTCCTTTTCATTTTCGGCCTGGATTTGGCCAAGGAACATCCAAGCCTCTGCATCCAGGGCATGAGAATCTCTTTGAACGGAGGCCTCATACGCTAAAGCAGCCTCCTGGAGCGATCCACCCGACTCACGTAGCCTCAGGGCCTCGGAATACGGGTCAGAGTGGGTAAGGTAGGGGTTTTCCTGCTCAAAGGTGTAGGGACCATTTGGGAGGGATCGGGTGAACTCCGAGGCCCAAGAGTCAGGGTCACCCAAATCGGCGGTTAGGGGGTCGTCATCCAATTCACCCACCATCCCAGACTTTTCCTTCCATAGCTCCTCGAATTGCCTGGAAAGCTCGTCTTCGGACTCGAGGCCAGCAGCGGCAATATCCGCTTCGGTCTTGGACTCTAGATCTAATTGATCAAACTGTCTAGTCCAATCCACATCCTCTAGCCCTGTAACATCTTCCCTTCCTTTGCCCTTTCCCATGCGGTCTTGCTGAGAAAACTCACTCTCCCAGGATTGATGCTGTTGGAAAGCTGCCTCAAATTCCGCAGCTTCCTCGGGCCCAAGGGCCTGTTCCACCGAGGGACCATGTGCATGAAACCTGTTAAATTCGTCTCCCCAAGCGGCTTTGAGGAGAAATAATGAAAAGTTGAGAGAGTGGGGAGGTAGGGATCACATATCCTCAGGAAAGTGAATCTTACCAGAAGAGGGGGGGGGGGCAGTAAAGGCATTCTCAAAGGCCTCAGCTTCTTCCGGCCCAAGTTCATGGATGCGTTCGCGATTATCCATGAATTCCCGGGACCATCCGTCACCTAAACCATGAAAACGAATAGGTTATTCAAGAGCTTGAACCACGACATTGAGATGATAATGGTAGATGCCAGGCATGGGTGACTCCCTTATATATACAAATTATCTACTCACCTGACATGATTTGCTCCGGGCCACTTTGCATCCTGCTATGGCTATGGATCAAGTCGATGTGAGATGGACCAGCAGGATGGTCATTTGATTGTAAAAACTCATTGACCAACTGAAAATCCACAGTAGAGATGGGAGGAGGGAGAGGTAAACTGTGAGTAGGGAGTGACTTCCTTAGGCTTGGACCATCCGCCTTACATTGGGCCCTTGGGGTACCCTAGCAGTGGTTGGTGTCCGAAAGGCATTCTATAAAACGGAACAGGGTAGATGAAAAAGTAAGAACACAAAGTATCCTCTTTGAAATAGGTGACATGTTGCAAAGAGTACGTACCCTGGCCGTGGGAAGTGAGGGTCCAGGGCGGCCCACGGCGCCCTCCTAGGAGTATCGTGTAATCAGAAGAGAGAGATGATGTGAGTGGATGAACAGAGACGAATTATTGGGAGCCTTGAGTATTTCTGGACCGTGTACAGTACCTGATGAAGGGACTTGTCCCGGGTGAATTGCTTGGAGATTTGCGATAGAGCATTGGAGGAGCCTGAGCAGCTAGCGTCGTCGTTCATGGCTATACTTGTCCAACGAGGGGGTAATCAGGAGTGAAAGGATAAAGAGAAGAGGGAGGGGGGAGGGGAAAGAGAAGGAAAGATGGGGAAAGAGGATCAAGGTGATTAAGAAGGGAAGAGTAAGACGAGCGGACGACAACATCCGTGTATCCATCTTCCCTTAGTAGCTGTCATACATAGGGCTTCCCTTGTCAGTATTCCCCAACAACATCCTGGAGTTGTCTCCGGCATGACGCCTCCGTCCGTGTGTATATCTCTCCTACTCATCTGGCCCCCAACCATCACCACCTTTGTGCCACATTCCATTCAGTATGGACGGGTGTGATGTCTCGGCCCTGTTCCGTTTTATAGAATGCCTTTCGGACACCAACCACTGCTAGGGTACCCC
>KZ987893.1:0-15518 GCA_003614145.1 Piptocephalis cylindrospora
GGATGGGGCCCTCAGTCCAACCCACTGGCAAGGGCGCTCAGGCCAGTGCCGCGGTTACCCCCGCCGAGAATGGCCCAACACCTGAGGAGGCCTATCGAGCTAGGACCTTTACTTTTGGATACATTCCTGAGCTCCCCCCTCCTCCTGCGCTCTGCTGAGTCAATGGGAAGAGTAGATAGAGGATCCTCCCTTGTGCGTTGTATATCGATCGCTTATAGGAGATGAGTGTGTCTGTGTGTTAATGAATTTCAATGGAGCTTTTGCTCTTACCAGTGCAGCATAATTTGATTAGGACGATATCGTCAAGGTGTCTGGTCTCACACGTCTCATCTCCCTTAAAATTGGGCGAAAAAGACCATACCAATAAGGTAAATCCAATAAGAATTGACCTGGATTGGATACATTACGTTGGCCCCGTTGAGAAAGCGTCATGAATAACTAATGTCGTTATTACTAATACTCTTGATTCATGGTGTTACACGCTTCGAAGGGTAGCGGACAGGGCGGGGATAAAGCCCTATTGATTGCCCCTCGTGATACCTACAGTGTCCATCTATATCTCTCCTACTCGCCACTTTATGATAAAGGGGAAGCTTATATGCCATTACTCCACGAAATCACATGCCATCCTCAGACTTATGCACAAGCTGTGCCAGCCATAATTGGGATGTGGGGTCTCACTCGTGATCCCCTGCATCACAAAGGGCGGGAAACCTAGCCTTCGGAGTGAGGCTGCACCGATGATGGCGGTGCTTCCAGTCGGCTAGTCAGCCATTCTCCATCTCCGTTGGCACACACATGTGAGGGGCCCTGGTCTCTTCCCTCCCACTCCTGTCCAACTGGTCAGTGGTGCGGGGAGCTATTGAGGCGACAGAGGGAGGCTTCATTCCTTCCCATCACCATCATCCCTGTGCACGTAAATATCTAGGCCGACAGGGGATGGCCTTCCCTCCTCACTCCCTCCTCACTCCCTCCTTTCCCCTCCCCTCCTTATCTTCCGCCTCGCATGACCGTCTCTTCTATTGTTTCACCCACAAACAACATCCCCGTTCCTAGTCTGGCAGCCTCCTCCAGCAACCTGCACACAGCCTTGCCCCATCTCGATTTGCTTGACCAGGTTGTCAGGGGAATCGAGCAGACCGGGTCATTGTGCAAAGATGATGACCTGCTCTTGTCAGACGTCCCTTCTTTGTATCGACACCTGTCTCGAGCTCGATATTCCTCAGAGGCTGCGGTGGAACTGGTCTTAGCCACTCTGGATTGGAGGAAATGTCAGGAGCCCCTGGGCTCCTATAGCCTCTCGGACCTGTCTCTCTTACGCCACCGAGCCTTCCAGCATCATGGGCTAGACCAGCAGGGTCGTCCTGGGATATGGGTGGATCTAGCGAAACTTTTACAGGTCAAAACCATCTCCCAGGAATCACCCATCAAGCGATACCTCGTCCTGCAATTAGAGGCCCTTCGACGGTGGACCCAGGCGCACTTTGACCAGACGGGTCGATTGGTCCCAGCAGTCCTGGTCATCGACCTAAAGGACGTGCCCTTTACCGCCCTAGATCTAGATCTAGCCCCCTTTCTTGTTGAGATCCTTCGAACCCACTTTCCTCGCAGCATTGCTGCTGTGCATGTCCTGCACTATGGATGGACATATGCTGGTCTATGGGCCCTGCTACGTCGGCTCGTCTCGGAGCGAGCATGCTCCCGCATCACCTTTATTCAAGAGAATCGGGAACTTCAAGATCACTTTGATGCTCACTGCATTCCTCAAAGGTATGGTGGATCCTTGGTTGAAGAAGCTGATGAAGATGTATGGTCCCCGGAGTCTTGTCCCTTCTTGCAAACAAGTAACCATAAAAAGGATACGCCATGGGCTCCAAGAGGATCTGGGGAAGAAGAGACCATATCTTCCGAGGAGGCAGATGAGGATAACGAAGAGGATGAGGATGAGGATGAGGGACATAGCAGCACCGCTCATCGATTGAGCGGAGAAAAGGGAATTCGAAGGGTGGATTCACAGTTTTGGGGCGTCGGTACCGTACATGATATCTTTTACGATGCTGAGGGAACCGCGGATACTACTGATCCCCCACCCAGCCTTTCCCATGAACGAGCCATGCTGGCCCTTGGAGAGGCCGAGGGGCGTATTGCACATCTGGAGATGCAGCTACGTCAGACCCAAGATCTGGCTGCGACCCTACAAGCACGTCGCTCCCGGCCCGCAAAGACCGTAACCTTCTCCCCCGCCTCCCTCCATCATTGGAGGGAGAGGCTGGGTCGATGGTGGGTCCGGGTCATTCTCTCAACTCGTACTGGGAAATGGCGGGAGAGTGGATGGTGGAAAAAAAGCCTCCGGGACGGAAGGTGGGTCTGGTGGGTGGCTATGGCGCTCATGTGGCGCGAGGGCATGTCCGTTCTACTCGAGCGATTCCTGATCAATCGCATGGTAGGCGCAGCTGTTCGTGTATGAGAGGCTTGTCCGTGTGTATTATACCATTATCTTCTACATTACTTGGGGTAGTGAGTGACTTTCGGTGCCCTTTGATATATTGCCTGAGGACCAAGCGTGCTCTTTAATGCTGTAGGGTGGCCATCCCTTTGCGCACCTCCGTAAATGATAGGTCACGTGATTTTTGCATATTGCCTTTGGGATGTTACTCTATAACCATTTGGTATATATATATATACAGGTGTGTGTGTGTGTGTGTGTGTGTGTGTGTGTGTGTGTGTGTGTGTGGATCTGGGACCACATTGAGTTGACCGGGACCAAAATCCAATAAAAATATTCTAGAAAAAAAAAAGAAAAAATATCCTAGCTGGCTGTGATTTATTGCCCACAGGTCATCAGCCTCCCCCGGCTCTTGCATGAAAGGGAAGGTGCGTCCTTGGACTGGATCTGATCCTTCCTAAAATACTCTCTTTGATATATCCCATCTATACAATACGTTCCTGTCCACCTTTCTCCCTCCCTCATCATCATCCCCAATGGCCACTCTCCAAGACAAAGCGGTGAAAGAAATACCCAAGAAAGAGGAGACTGTTCTAGACTCCCCCATTGAAGAGTCCATCCCCGAGGAGAAGGCATCGGTGGAGAGTTTCAAGGACCTGGTAAGCCGCCTTTCCCTCCATTCGTCTTCTCTTCCGGGCCCCATCTCATATTTACTCTCCTGTATAGGGCGTTATTGAGCCTATCTGCGAGGCTTGCATCAAGCTTTCCTACACAAAACCAACAGAAATTCAAGCTGAGGCTATTCCGTATGCTCTGGAAGGAAAAGATATCATTGGGCTGGCCCAAACTGGGTCGGGAAAGACTGCAGCTTTTGCCATTCCCATCCTCCAGGCACTCTGGGAGAAGCCTCAGGCCTTTTTTGCCGTCATCTTGGCACCGACACGTGAACTCGCCTTCCAGATCTCTGAAACCTTCGAGTCCCTTGGATCAGTCATGGGTGTTCGGTGCTGCGTCATCGTGGGAGGCATGGATATGATGACCCAATCCATTGCCCTGTCCAAGCGGCCTCATATCCTCATTGCTACACCTGGTCGTCTTCAGGACCATCTGGAGCACACTAAGGGGTTTACTCTTCGGAACTCTCAATATCTGGTAGGTTCTCATGTCCGGAATGCGCTTGCTCTTATTCTTCTCTAACTTTCCCTCCCCCATTAGGTCATGGATGAGGCTGATCGACTATTAGACATGGACTTTGGTCCCAAAATTGATCAGATTCTCAAGATCATGCCCAAGGAACGAGGGACCTTTCTTTTCTCCGCCACCATGACTACTAAAGTCGCCAAGCTCCAGAGGGCTTCCCTGCGGAACCCGGTCAAGGTTGAGGTATCTACCAAGTAAGTACCCCGGATCATTTCTACGTCCATATACATGATATCTCTCATCTTACACCTTTTTTATATCTCTCCTATTCTTCTAGATACTCTACTGTCGAGACCCTGCTTCAATACTATATCTTTCTCCCTTTCAAGCACCGAGATTGCTATTTGGTTTACCTCCTCAATGAGTTGGCAGGTAAATCTATTATCGTCTTTACTCGCACTTGTAGTGAGACCCAGAGATTGGCCCTTCTCCTTCGGAGTCTGGGCTTCCCCGCCATCCCTCTTCATGGGCAGCTAGCCATGCCCAAACGTCTGGGAGCGTTGAATAAGTTCAAGGCCGGGAGCAGAAATGTTCTAATTGCCACTGATGTGGCTTCCCGTGGTCTGGATATCCCAGCAGTCGATGTGGTCATGAATGCAGATCTTCCCACCAACAGCAAAGACTACATCCATCGTGTCGGCCGAACGGCCCGTGCTGGCCGGTCCGGTAAGAGTATCAGTCTTGTTACTCAGTATGACCTGGAAATCTACCAGAGGATTGAGCAGGCCATTGGCAAGAAGCTCCCTGCTTTTCATGTGGATAGTGAGAGTGTCCTGCTTCTTCAAGAACGCGTGGAGGAGGCTCAGCGTCTCGCTGCTCTGGTATGGGTTTTCTGTATTTGTGCGTGTCAAGGTATCCTATACTCACCCTTATCGCTCTCCATGTACACAGGAACTCAAGGCATTGGAGAAGGATGGAAAGAAGCGTCATCGATACGCCGACGAGGAAGAGGAGGACAGGCTGGAGGCAGAGGGGAAGGGGGGCAAGGATCGGAAACGGTCCAAGCCGTCCTCCCGTGGAGGCGGTGGCGGCGGCAAGTCCCGATCCAGAGGAGGTAGGCGGTCTTGATCTTTGAACAGCCGGTGGGCAGGAATAGATATCATTTTTTTCGTATTCAATTATGACATTCTGAAAGGAATAGGAAGAGTGGGTATATTGAATGGTGGTGAGGTAGAGGAAGGGTTGGATCTGAAGAATAAAAAAAGAAGAGAGGGGAAGTAAAATTCGTGAGGGCGGGCGGAGAGAGAGAGAGAGAGAAAGAGAGAGAGAAAGTAAAAAATACAATTGGGATGGAGTGAAGTGGGATATAAAAGTCATCCACTTGACTACCATCACTACACCAGGAACGACAGCAATATCCATGACAGCGACCTGACTACTACTCCTCCTCCTCCTCTTCAATCATTTGCCCTAGACCAACAGGCCGAGGTGGCAGCTGAGAATCAGACATGGTCATCCCGGAGGGCCCAGTCCCGCCGCCGCCGCCGGTGCTGTTGTTTATCCCATGGTTACTAAGCCCCGAGCCTTCCATGGCTGTGCGTAGAGCAGCTGAGGGGGTGGAGGCCGAGGTGACTACGGCAGAAATAGAGACTGAACTTCCCACATCCGTCATGGACCGGGAGACTGACATGGGTTGCGAGGTCCCAACGTTCCCATACTTGGTCATAAAGGCCGAGGGAGGGCCATTAGTTCCGGACGACCCACCAGACTGAGCACTGCCTCTTCGACCTCCAAGGAGCATCGGAGTTGGCCCAAGTGGAAAGCCCCCTCCTCCTGCCCCTACCTCTTCCCCTGGACTGGAAAGGGCCGTACGATAAGGCGGGTTGGCACCGTTAGGACGATGGATGGAGGAGGGAAATGAAGTCTGGGAGGGGCTCGTGGATCGGGGGCCATTGGGTACTGATGACATAGAGAGGTGAGGTGGCATAGGAATTCTTCCAAGACTTTGGGATCTTGATCCATGCACCATAGGAACCGCTTTCACCTTGACTTGGGCCTCTCGGGTCACCTCCACCTCATCCTCCTCGTCCTTGCCCTGATCATTAATTGCGTAGATACTGGAGGGGGGGGGGGGGGGGGGGGGGGGGGGTGCGCGCCCGGGAGGGGGGTATTGTACGCAAACACCGGCTCTCCCCCCCCCCACACCTTTTCTACCCCCCCCTCTGCTTTTTTTGAAACTTTATTAGTTTCAATACATTTTTTGTTGCGTATGAGCCACCCTTCTCTTCCACACTTCGGTGTCTGACACGGACCATTCAGTCCCGGAGGGAATTCTTCCACTTGATCCGGATTTGTCCTTGGCACCAGCAGATTTGTTGGAGCCATTGGGTCGAAAGAGCCAAAACGTGGAAAGTCGATGGGTAGAACTTCCCGCGCTCTTTTTCTTTCCTGTGCCTTCTCCCTTGCCCCCAGCCCTACTCAATCTCTCAGAGCCTGTCATGGAGGGGCCTTGGGAAGAGAGGGCTCCATCCGAGGAACTTGGATCCCTGGACAAGGATCCGGAATCATCTGTTTCAGCCCCATTTCCCTCCCCTCCATTCACATCAGGCATGGATCGGGAGAGACCGGCATTAAGCATGATCCCTCCTACTTTGGAGGCATGGCTTTGCTCCTCAGGATCCGATTTTCGCCCTTCCCTCCTGCCCCCATCCGAATGCTCCACATCCTGGGGCTCCCGTCGTTTAATTCCCCCACTCAGGGGAGAACGTGGACGTCTGGACCGGCTTTTCCCGGACTCCCGAGGTTCCCGTCGTGTATTGCCCAGATTACCTCGTCTATCCTCTCGTTCCGTGGAGGAGGATGAGGAAGATGAGGCTGAGGAGGGGGAGGGGGAGGAGCCCACTCCACCAAAGAGGGCCTTGAGCATAGAGGAAGGGCTTGAACTCCTCTGAGGCTCCCCACTTTCCTCCTCCCCTTTACCTTTACCCTCTCCATCCTTCTTTCGCTTTCTAAAGGTAGATCCTGTCCCTCGACGAAACATCCCGCCCTTGCCTGTGGTCTCCTTCTTCGCCTTTTTCTGCCCACTTCCTCCCTTTCCGGACGCCTCCTCCCCGGCCGGATCCAGAGGCTCATCGGCCACACTATTGGATGCCGTACTGGATGGGCCCAGTGAATCATCCTCCTCCTCTCTCCGTCCAACGGGAGGGTCCGCGGGGAGAAATGGATAGGGAATCTGATTTTCCCGGGCCCTACGGGCCTCTCTCTGTAGTTTAAGGATCATGAGATGATAAAGACCTGAGAGAGAATCACACGCATCTCTTCGGACACTTCTGATTATGGCATCCGTATCGAATCCTGCTTGGGCCAGGAGCTTTAGAGGGTCGGGGGCCCCAGGGGTCGGAGATCCCCGTCGACCTCCTTCTCCCTCTTCATCGGTCCCTCTTCCCAGACTCCCAGTACTACTTCGTGGGGTTGGTGGGCGAAGGTGTGAGGGAATACTCTGAGCCACGCTGTTTCCTCCCCTACCCATCATGATATCACGGGTGGGTGAGGCGGAGGGGCTGAAGCCATCCATGCCTGGAACCCCTAGGACCCTGGGAGAAACGGTGGACCCGGGAGAAGGTGAGGAGAGGGGTGGGAGAGGAGGGGTGGCCCTGGCCAAGGTAGGGGACCCGGGGGGAGAGCCTGTAATGGGAGGAAGGGGGGATGTGGGGGTCGCAGGCAAGGAACGACTCTCGATACCAAGGGCACAAGCGACGGCATGGTCCTCCGCCAGGAGGTTCCTCTCAGTACTGGCTAGCCAGGCATGAGCATCTATCCCATCCACATCCAATCGCTCCTTGGGCTTGACCCGTAAGCACCGGTCAATCAAGCCGGTGACTACATCACCCAAATCCTCGGGTACCTCGTACTTGCCGCGTAGAATAAGGCTCTGAAGCTCAACGGCCTCATCATCATCAAAAGGCAGAGAACCACACAGGAGGGTGTAGAGGATGACGCCCATGGACCAGACATCCACCTCGGGACCCTTGTAGGATTTTCCAGCGATCATTTCGGGAGCGGCATATGCCACCGACCCGCAATAGGTATGGAGCATGCGGAGGGAGTCCCATTCGCGAGCAAAGCCAAAGTCGACCAGTTTGACATTGAGCTGATCATCCAGGAGGATGTTCTCCAATTTAAGATCCCGATGCACTAAGTTTCGGTGATGTAGGTAAGAGACTGCTGAAAGGGTCTGACGGAACCAGTGACGCGCCAGAGCTTCCGGGGCCCTTCCCTCCCGAGTCAGCCAATCGAGCAGTTCACCTCGACTGGCCAGCTCCATGGCCAAGTAAATCTTGGACTCGGTCACGATAAGTTCATGAAGCCGGGCGATTCTAGGATGGTTTAGTCTTCTCCAGTGCTCGACCTCGCGGACCAAGTTAACCGCATGGGACTTGTCTACCATCTTCATCGCCACCCTTGCTCCAATTAAACGATGATAGGCCACCTTGACTTTTCCATATGTGCCTAGAATGAGGGGGAAAAGGATGGAAAGGTTTAGGGATGGAGTGGGAGGGGGGACGGGTGTCCGGGTCACTCACACACGGCCACACACGTACCATCACCGAGGGTCTCTCCGAGCATGTAATTCCCAATATTTCGAGGCTCTGGGCTGGTGAGCTCAGTAAATAGCTCATGACTATCAATTGATGCCTTTAAAAGGCGTCAGTAGTGATGATGAGGTAAGTGAGAGTGATTGTGAGGGCGGAAAAGAAAAATATTAATGATTACCTGAGCCTTGTGACGGTGACCACGTCCTCTATGACCTCCACCAAACATGAGTTCGGAAACAGTTTCGTGATGGGAGTAAGGGGGAGGGAAGGAGAGAGGAAATATAGGTAGGGTCAAGTCAGCTCAAAATGGGCGGTGAGAGACAAAGCAAAGAAGAATAAGATATGTTGAGGAAGAGACGAGAAACGCCGTACAAGGGTGATGGCTATGCTGACAGCAAAGACGAGAGGCAAGGGAAAGGGGGGGGGGAAGGACGGAAAATGGCGCGTAATGGAGGCGACGTAGGATGAAAAATCGAGTGAGTTAGGATCGGGAAAAGAGTGAAGGGGGGAAGGGGAAGGGAGGAGGAGCAACGCGGTAAAAAGATATAAGGGACGTGTGGAAAGAAGAAAGACAGCTGGATGGGGAAGAGTAAAGGTACGGAGAAAAGGAGAGGGAGGAAGGAGAGTCAACGGATGATCAGTAGATGGGGAAGAGGAGATATTGACGTTCTTGCTGTGTAAAAAAGGAATTCACCCCTCAAGTGTATGTATGATGAAGGCGAGGGAAAGTTCAATAGGGAGTGATGGAGGGAGAGGGGGGGAGGGGGATCCGTGGAAGCGACGAGAGATAGGAAAGAGGGAAAAGAGACGCAAGGGGAAGCAGCGAGATGGGGTTGGGGAAGTAAAGAAAGGGTGGTGGAAGAGAAGAAGAGGAGTGTGGAGCCTTGCTCCTGCCGACCCGATGGATGATTCAAGGGGTAGGGAAGGACCACGGATGAGGGCAAGGCTGGGGATTCTGAAGGGGAGGGGATGGGTCCCTGTGCTAGGCTGGACAGATTTGGGATGTGGACGGAGACGGCCAAAGTATGGTGGTGTCGAGGGAGAAGACATGGGCGGAGATGGGCGGAGGGTCCAGGTAATATGCACTCGCTCCAAGAATAGCCCAGGGTCCCTGAAGGCCATTGGCAGCGTGTAGGAGGATGTGTGTGTAACTTGTCTGGCTGGTGGTGGTGAGTGAGGGGTGGTGGCTAAAAGGGATCGGAGGATGAAACTGTGCCAAATAAGGTGTAAAAATCAGGTGAAAATGGCCAAGACGTCTTGATTTAGTCTGAGGAAAGGTAGAGGCATAGGAGGGATATGTAGGATAGATGGTCTGAGGCAATAGATGAATCTCGTGGGGCAAGATGAGGAGAATCGAGTCACCGAATTTGTGCCCATGGGATAATGTGGATGGGCCACGAGGGACATCCAGATAGGGGATACGGGTAAGGAGGATCAGGGCTTTAGGATGCTGATAGGATGTGATGATCAGTCTAGCGGATACAAAAAACGTCATACTGGCAGCATAGGACTCATGGACATAAGAGGAAAAAAAGTCCAGGAATATAGCCCAAGGCACCATATCGTTTCTTTCAAAGGTAGCCAAAAAGCAATACCGCCAACAGTGCTCAAGGTCTTGGCACACATCTACACATTGATGGATCTGACAATGAATTCTTTCCTCTTATGACAGGTTCCATTCATCGCGGACACATGGCACTTTGTTTGTCTTCGTAAAGCGAAAGATATAAGCTATGAATTAGGTTAGCGTCGATACTTCTCCCAGGAACTAGCAAAACGGTTCAGCCCACTCTTATTGCCCCCTGGGAAAACTCCGATGCATTCATCCAGACTTTGTCAAGCTCTGATGCGCTCACCCAGAACTCGGCAAACAAATATAAACGCATCCAGATGAAGGGAAGTTGAGAAGAAGCTTTGCCTCTGTCATTCTCCTCCATCTTTACCGACGCCTCCTCTGAAGCCGTACCCTACTCCACGACCACGCCAATACCTTTACTCCTCTAACGTGACTCACCTTTCTATCACGAGAACCCGCCGCGCTCTCCCAATGCTACTCGCTATACTCCTCCGCTTAACCTTCTCTGGCGGCATTCTCTCCTTAATCATCCTCCTCAATATGATTTGTCCCTCTCAGGCTTCGCCATTACCTACATCCCATGAAGGACACCTGGATGTGGAAATCAAGCCTACCATCGAAACCGAGCGCAGAACGATCACCGTCTCCCCGAAGGCTGCACATTTCCACCAACAACTTCTCGCAGTGAAAAGCTCCATATCGAACCTTGAACGGGAGAGGGAAGATAGGAAAAAGGACCAAGAATTGAAGAATAAGCATTTTGAACGGACGCTCCCCTTGGATCCACCTACCAAGACCCGATTCAACCAGTACCGTGACTATAGAGTGCAAGAATTAGTCCATCATGATTCCTCTGCGACAAAGAGAAACCAAGACAGCTTTATTCCTCAACAATCTGTGAAATCTCCCCGCGTTCATTATAGTGGAGTACTGGTCTATCCATAGTCATCTGCCCTGGCCCGATCCTATATGCTCTTCAATAGTTCTTGGTGGGTTATGGGTACTTTAACTGTGCATTTTATATATCCATGCTTTTCATGACCTTCCTCAATTCTTAGGTGCGATTACGATGCTTGTGCGTGATCTAGTCTTGCCATCAAAATCAGCATGTTTTTCGCGGACATGATGTATTTTTAGTAACAGTTGAAACATGAGAGGCACTCTTTCCATACGTAGGAAGGAGAAACACACACGACAGGAACCACATTAAATACCCTCTGAAATCCTAGAACGCGCTGCCATACTACACATACACAAAGACGAGAAAACAGGATGGACAACCAAGATAGGACGATGACGATTAAATTACAGAGACGAGCAATGGCCATCGCCATAGAAAAACACTGATGCACATATATGCTAAAACAAAAAGAACACACACACACATGCCACGCACACATCCGAATAAAGCGAAGAGGAGTAGGGTAGGAGAAGAACGACCGACCGCCCAACATCCCTATCCCTACCGTATCACATCATCTCGGGGAGGAAAATGGATATGTGGTGTGTACGAGGCATAGTCCTCCCCTACCTCTCCAGATCCGCTACTATTAACAAAAAAATCAACAGTACCTCCCGGTGAAGCGAGACTGGCGTAGGGAATAGCCATGAGAGGATCCACCAGCCCCCCCTCCGCTCTCACCTCCATCCCCGCCCCTACCGAGATACCGATTGGGAAAGTCGGGAAGGGGCATGGGGGTGGGATAAGGGGAGGAAGCTGACTGAAAGGCCATTTCTGGGTCCATGGGATTCGTGAAGAGCCTATGCCGCCTTCTCCTCCTCTCTTCCTCAGCCAAAGCCTCTTCCTCCTCTGCTGGATCCCACGCCACCCCATCACTCCGCCAATTGAGACGGAAAAATGAAGAATTAACTGCATCTACGGCCCTAGCCCGATCCTCCGGACAGTACCGAAGGAGGGACTCGACTAGAGCCAGGAAATGCCGGCCAAACACGCTATTTTGTGGGATAATCTGACTTAGAGACCGGACATGCGAAACGTATCGCATGCTCGTGCGGGAGGTCTCAGCCTGGGGGTAGAGAAGACGTCCGTGGGAGAAGAAGGGTGGGTTACACCGGGAAGCCAGGCGTTGAAGACGGGTGGGTATGGGTCCCAACACCTTCTCCATCATGGCCAAATGCTCAAAGTTATCATGCGTCTGGAACAGGGCCTCTCCCGTATACAATTCCACGAGGATACATCCAATGCTCCACAGGTCACAGGGATAGCTCCAGCCGATACCTGGGAAAGGAAAGGGAAAGGGTCAGTCCTCCTTTCGGCTTAAAAAGGGCCAATTCGTGTGTCTCTTACCAAGGATGATTTCCGGGGCCCGGTAATGCCTTGTACTGACAATGGCGCTGTGATATTCTGTATTAAAAGTGGCGCTGCCAAAGTCAATGAGTCGAATCTCCGAATCGACAATTTCCTCCTTGACCTTTCCTGCACTTCCGGGCTATGGAAAGGGGGTTAGGACTTAGTGCACGGCTCTGACATCATCAAGTACTCTGTCCTCCCCGTAGAAACTTAGGATCATACCTCGACTTTTCGAAAGGAATTCCGGGCAAAGAGGATATTCTCAGGCTTTAAATCCGTATGAACCAGTCCAGCTGAGTGCAAGACTATGCAGCGAAAAATGTAAGTATCATTTCATCTCTCCTCCTCCTCTTTACAATATGTACTTACATTGTACACTCGAAAGTAATTGCTTAGCCAGGTGCCAGATGTGGAAGGGAGAAAGGGGGGTAAAGCCATTGCGCTTCATGTGGTCAAACACACTCATGCCATAGAGTTCAAAGACCATGCAGGTATGACCATGAAAGTCAAATTCATCCAATAGGTGAATGCACCGACTGGGAAGGGAGGGTGGGTGATGCGTCAGCAGCAGTACCCTTTATACGCCCCAACTCCCTCCCCCCCCCTCCCACATACGTAGCCACTTACTAGATGTTCCCTGGGTCACGGGATTGCAGTTCCCGAAGAACGCGTACCTCCACCTTGGCAGCATCCCGGTACTTTTGAACAGCTCGAATGACTTTGACTGCGACGTTCCGACCATCCCTTCGATCCAGACACTCGGCCACCTTCCCAAAAGTACCTTGCCCAAGTAATCGGTTGATGGTGTAGCGAGAGGTGATGGTCCCCTGAGGAGTTACGATAAAGTGGCCTTCAGAATCGTCCCGGGGGGGCGGGGGTTTTATTGAGGGTCGGGAAGTAGTGGAGGAAGAGGTAGTCGAGGCGGTGGTGGTGGAGGTAGCAGAAGAGGCAGCCACTGATGTGGGTATGATGCCCTGGGAGGAGTAAGACGGAGGGGGAGGTGCTAAGGCTGGAATGGTGTGGTGAGCATTAGCCATGGAATTGTACGTTCCGGCGCTTAGGCCCATGGTTGGAAGTTGCAAGCCCGACGTGTATGCTGAAGTATGGCCACCGCCGGTCGAGGAAGAAGCCACGCCCCCGCCCGGCACACCAATATTTTGACCCGTTGTCATGGAAGAGGGCGGTACTGGATCGTACAAGGAAGAGTAATGAGAGGAAGCGGGAGGGATTTTAGGTGCTGCTGCCGTAGTGTAGACCAGCCCTTGTTGATTCCCCTCGGCCGCAGCCGCCCTTGAAGCATCCAAAGATGGCTTTAGCGTATCCATAGACCGATCCCACAGAGAGGTGGAAGGGAGTCTCGATGAACCCATACTCCCGCTGCCATTGGGACTCATCATGGATCCTGAGGGAAGGCCTAAAATAAGAAGGGATGAGACAAAGAACATATCTGAGGATTCTATGGGCACATACCTTGAGTATACGGATTTCGTGAGGAGATGGATGCTGCAGTACTATGGTTCTGAGAGGGGGTGGTCATGGAAGCAGTAGGGAATGCTGCGTATGGAGAGTAGGGGGAGGACATGGGGGAGGGGTCTCCTTGCATCGTAGAGGCTGGAATACCTGGAGGAGGGGGAACACCCCTTGAATATGCGGCTCCTGTTGCTGCATTGACCCTATCCATTCCCGAGGAGGAGAGGGATGGGATGGTGTAAGCATCAGGAAACTCATAGCCATTCGAAGTACCACCATTGTACCCACGACGACCCGCCGTCCTTCGTGAGCTAAAGGGAGGGTATCCAGGGGCTGAAACAGTCGTCGAGGACATGGAATAATGGTTTGAATTACCCATTCCTGCGGAAGAGGAAGAAGAGGAGGAAGAAGAGGAGGAGGAGGAGGAAGACGGAGGACCCGCTGCATGATAGGGACCCATGCCGCCCGAGATGGAGGGAGAGGATGGATCCGTTCGGCCGTATGGGTCCATGGCTGATGAAGGGTTCATGGTGCTATTACTAAAGCTCCCAGAATGGTGATGATGGTGATGACCCCCCACGCCATAGCCTCCTCCGTTGGTCGCGGTCGTACCAGATGGAGCTCCACCTCGTCGACGACCTACATTACGCAATGGGCCGGGAGAAGAGGTAAACTCGGTCATTTTCGCGAATTCAGCCGCGTTCCCCCCTAGGCTCCCCCCGCTCCCACCAAATGGTGTTCCCCCACCACCCGTTGTTGGGGTAGAGGCCCCAGAGGACCGTCCAGAATAAGTTGCCATGGCTTTTCGACGTCGAGTGGACATGTCCTTTTCCTGTCTCTAGGAGGGAGGAGGGAGACATGGATGGGTGGAGTGAGATTAGCATAAAGGAACAGTGACAAGATGGGCCAACATCAATATTCTTTCTGTAAAGAAGAAAAACACACTCATTATCACCTCCTTTTGTGCAAAGATCGAAAGCCAGATGATGCGCTACAACTTACCCTCGCAAGTGCACAGTAGTGGTACGTGTGATCGAAAAAGAAAGGAGGATTGAAGCAGACTCCAGTTTAGGAAGAACAGGAGGGAGCAATGGCGAATGGAGATATAGGAAGAGGTGAGAACGACTCTTAATGTACTCCACAGTGCTTAAGAGGATGATGAGAGGTCAGGCGGGGAGGAAAGGAGGGAAAAGGAGAGATGGGAGAAAGAAAGGAGGATGGGGGTGAGGGTGAGGCGGTGGTGGTGGCCTTGGAGAAAGACCGGAATAGACAAGGCGGGTTTTTGGGAGGCGGAAGCTTCCTGCATAGCCAAGGGAGGAAATAGGTCGCAGTGGAGAGGAAATAGGTCTCGCAGAATAGGGTGAGTCAGCCTGTTCCAAGCGACGAGGCGGTTTCAAGGCGGGTACGTATGGCTAGGCTAGGCTAGACTAGGTTGGACATTGATGTGTGGTATTTGTGTGGACGGGGTGGATAATTTGAGCACACAATGAGGATGAGGAATGGAGGAGGGCCGCCAAGCAGCGCACAGGAAAGGGATAACACTGAGTGAGGAGATATGAAAGTTCATTTTGACGCACATTTCATCCACACATATTGCTATGGGCGATGGCAGGATGTAGATGGGATGATTGGATGGGTCGGGTGGTCAGACATAATGTGAGAGATAGGAATAATGGAGGGGGGGAGGGGGAGAGGAGAGAGAGGAGGGGGGAGAGGGGCATTGACCTCCCCTCATCCCCTACTACACACAACAATAACATGAGAGAGCACAAAGTCCGAGGTCAGGTGTTTAATGAGAGGGTGAATCCGGGAGGATCGAGTGTACCAGAAGGAACTGATCTTCTGGACGGGTCGCACTCTTTCAAGGAGACGGGGGGGTCATACACACACACACACACACACACACACACACAAACACACACACCCACACACACACACACACACACACACACACACACACACGTCGTCCCCTCGCTCACT
>KZ987894.1:0-15505 GCA_003614145.1 Piptocephalis cylindrospora
ATCAAGTAATAAGACTGCTTCCTCCCATCCATCTCCTCTTTGTCCTTCCATCAAAAAACTTGGGAGTTCGGGCTGCGGGGACGGAAACCCTACATCAGGTCAGAAGGGCACAATAATGTCCGTATTGAAGCCAGAGAGGTAGAAGCGCATAGGGGGTAGGTGAATGGGGTGAGCATAAAGAGGCAAGCGGAGTGGGGTGACTTTCTTTTTTCTTCCCTCTGTTGGACCTTTCTCTTGTCTCCAACCTTTTTTCCATTCCTTTTGTGCTGTGCCGCATTCGCTAATACTGCTGACTTTTCCTTCTCAAGGAATCGATGTTAATGTTTTGTATGAATGTGAAGAGCGCGATAATTCTGCGCTTATCTATTCACTTTCTTGAGCTGGAATAACGAATAAATATGGCAAATTGGCACGTTGGTGTGTGCATCGCGGCGGCTAGCTTTATCAATATTCCCTTGTATGCAAAGTCAATTGCTTTGCTGTTTTGAAAGAATCAGCTGGATCAATCGCACCATTCCTATTGATCTCTTGAGACACCATTGTTGCTCTCTTAATGTATATCCCCAGTGGGTAAGTAATCGACGTTTGCGCTCCATTCAATGCGCTAGGGACCTTATACTTCGATCCCAACTCCGTTTATATCCATTTCAGCATCTTCTTAGATTATTCGTACCCCGATGGGCCATTTGGACAGGGTCCTGACTTGTCGGAGATAGCAAGAAGAAAGACTTGGCGGCTATGCTGCGATTGGAGATAGAAAGTCACTCACTTATCCAAGCGAGAAGAATTCATGCCCAATAGTGTAGTTAATGGCGGAGAAAAGGAGCAGGGCCCAGATTTGTCGGACATTGAAGGCAGGGAATTACTGATGTACTGATAGCTCATCCTTTTGAATCTGTCTAGGCATGGAGAGGAGGTGGTCGGCCAGTGCTTAAAGGGCTTATTTAGGGGCGAGATTTATGTCTGCAGAGTTGTTTCGTTGAACAACCTCACAGAACTTGGCCATTGATAGGCGGTACCCAGAATTCCCAGGCACCAAGAAACCCCCATTGGTTGTCGTCAGCTTGCCTTAACCTTGAAGGGTATTGTGATGTGAGAGAGTATCTGGTAGAATGATACACCTATCCAACTTCATAGCAGAGAGTATATCCGCACTTTCTCTCACTAGCCTCAGCTATAAAAGTCAACGATTCTGTCCCTTTTACCCTCATCTTTCCCGTTTCCCTCTAACAAACCATCATCATCCCCCATCTTTCCCTTACATCCTCTCCTTCAATACATCATCCAAGTAAAATAACTTTGCCGGACATCGTTACCACTCCCCATCCCATCCCATCCCGCTCTTCCCAAAGCCAATCCTTGCCGCCATGCACTCCCTCTATTTGCTTTCTTTCCTCGTCTTTCTTTCCGTCCCATGGACTATGGCTCGTCCCGCTGATACTGATCCAGATTCTGCGGCTCCAAATCTCATGAATCGGGCCATGAGCCAGGCCTCCGGCGCAGAAGCGACTGACGGTAGCGTTACTGCCCCCTCGGCGTATGCCTCCATCACATACAATCACACGACTGGCCTATACTTTCTCTGCGCGAACGGAGGCAACGATGTTGTCATTCGTAAGATTGGTGAACCTCAGCCTGGGTGCACATTCTCCTTCACATCCAATAATGATGGTATGACCTTTCAACAAGCTAAGCTCTTCCTGACCCATGACAAGGAAAAGCTCACCTTGGCCGCTGGCGAAAACTCCAAGTGGCAGCAGCAAAACCCTGAACTCACCGGCAACACCCCACGCTTCAACAATGTCTCTCCCATTGCATCCATTGGGGGATTGTCCCCGAAAGAGGAAGGCAATGGGCTTCTCTATCTTTCCGCTCCAGATACATCTGAGGAGAAGAAAGAGAGCGATTCGCCTGCCGTGCTGGGCAGCCAATCTGCCGGCTGGACCATCCTTATCTGGGGTGATCAGGACTATCAGTTCAAGTAGATGCATTCTGGTAATCTAGGTTGTGTGTTGATTGATCCAATACACTGGCTACTTCCTTCCTTGATTCAATTTATGTGTACTGTTTCGAGATATAAACTTTAATCTACGTCTTATCTCTAAGGGTGCTCTATGACCTGGCCTTGCTATGGGATGCTCTCTCCCATGTATAAATATCAATATACACATAGTAGACCCCATTGTTCAGGAAAAATAAGACGAAAAATGGATGATGAGATTCATTGAGATAATCAATCCACATCACTCCAAGAAATGATGGTGAAATGAAAGAACGAGAGGGTGAAGGAGAGGGAATGTGAGGGGGGGGAAGGAAGAGATAATGGATATTGCTGCTTAGAGGAGAGAGGAGAGAGACAGGGAGGGGTCAACCCAATCATTGAATCATGCTTTCTCCATCTTTACAATAGTGGCAGCAACAAAAGCCAAACTTATCCTTATCTACCCTTCATCACCGCAGTCCTAGAATCTCCAAGGGAGAAAGAATCCTCGTATGCAGGGAGGAAAGAGGGCTTAGGCCCAACCACAGCGAACGTCGTCCTCGATGCCCTTGCAGGCCCGCCAGACCGACGGGGGAAATCGCAGGGGCTCCGCTTAGTTAGCGCACTCCTAGTAACCACTATCGAGGGGGGAAGCGCCGTAGCCAGGCTCCTGGTCACCGCTAGGGTTGGGGCTGTTAGAGGGACTACCGTAGTTCTGGTTGGAGTTGTCAACAGGGCTACCGTAGTTCTGGTCGGGGCTACCACTGCCAGGGGAAGCGGGAGGAGCCCCGTAGCTAAGCTCTTCGCCATTATCCTCACCACCGCTGATACCACCGGGGTTGGAGCCCTCACCGGGGCTGCCGTAATCTCCAGTGGGATTGGGTACGACATCGGAGGTACCCAACTCGCCAGAAGAGGTGCTGGAGGGGTAAACGGTAGTGGTGGCAGTGACGGTGACGGTGACAGTGGGGGCAGGGGAGCACTGACCGCATCCGGACTGACCATCAGAATCGTAGTCAGAATCGGGGCCGGAGCAGCTGTCGTATCCGTCGCTCTCGCCACCCACAGTATCCTGAGGCGGTGTGTCTTGGTAGGAGGGGTAATCACTGGGAGACTCGATCGGGAAAGAAGAGGGGGCGCCGTAATCGGCAGGGGCAGGGCCAGGGGGGGGGAGGAGGGGCACCTCCACCACCGACATGAGCAGACGGGGGCACAGAGTAGTCCTGATTGGGATTGGAAGGATAAACGTCCTGAGTATTGGTGAGGGACTCATCGGACCAGGAGGGAGCGGACTCGGAATCAGGATAACCACTGCTCTCATCGACCCAGGAGGGAGTGGGAGAAGTGGAACCAGCGCCCTCCTCGCAATCTTCCACAGGGGATGAGGAGGATCCGGCTCCGTAACTTTGGTCACCAATGGGAGGGGTAGGGATGTAGGATTCGGGCTCGGTGTCGGAGGTACCCTTAACCCCCGTGTCAGAGGAAGAAGGAACATCGTCCTCACAGGGGGAAGCAGAGGCGTCACTGATTCCGGCAACGTCAGATTCGGTGGTATCGTCCAGGTTAGCGTCCTCGCCATAGGAAGGACTGGAAGTCTGGTAGCCCTGATCAGCACCCTGATCGTAACCCTGGTCGGCGCCCTGATCGTAGCTCTGGTTAGCGCCCTGATCGTAGCCTTGGTTAACAGCCCCAGTGTCGGACTGGGGGTTGTTTGCAAGAGGTTCATACGCGTCATCATTGGAACCGCCAACAGGGTAACCGTCATCTCCGGCATGAACGGCGGAGGATGCGGAAAGAGCAAGAATGGCGACAGCCAGGACGAGAGAGTGAGCGAAATGCATGTTGATGGAGGAGGAGAGGAGTTTCTAGAAAAAGTGGTGGGGGAGAAGGATGGGGTAGCGGAAAGAAGGATAGGAGGGGGGCGAGTGGAAGTTTTGAACGGATGTGTGCTGGAAGGGGGGAAAGGGGAGGGGGAACGAGTGCTTTTCAATCTACTTGGACAGAAAAGAGGAAAAAAGAGGATGTCAGAAGTTCAAGGTCGCAGACCTATGAGCATGGAGGGTCGGGAAGGAGAAAGGAGGGGGAGAGAGAGGGGGGAGAGTGCAAAAGTGGGGAGGGAAGAAGTGTGAGGCAAGAAGGGGAGGAAGGAAGGAGAGGGTATGGAAGACCAGAGAAACAGCTGGTATCTTTATACCTTTGTCTTCTCCGACTGACCTGGAGGGAGTGGCGGGGGAGGGGAGCGACACAGGGGGAATGAGTGTTGTTAGGCATGGGTGAACAGGTGAGTTAGATGTGATGGGAACGGGTATTGTCGGAGTGCGGACCTAAACTGCGGGCGGAGTCTGAAATGAATGCAGCGGAGTATATAAAATACGAGATAAAGATACACACATACACCAGCGCCCGCCTGGTCTTGAGGATGGGTAGGAGAGAAACGAGGACAGGGACAGGCGGGCGCATGAATGAGCGACGGAGAGTGAAGCGGAGTCCATATGGATCAACAGATGAAGAAAAAGGTGGACGAATTTAGAGTGTCTGGGGCTTGGAAGAGGTCCCGTATAAGCTGGGCCAAATATACCCCGATGGACCAGGTTCTGACTGGACAGGAAGTGAGACGGAGTTTGAGCTGGTGCTAGCAATTGACTGGCGGGAGCATATTTAGGAAGTAATGTCTGGAAGCGAGAAGGAGGTTTGTATTCCCATACACGGATCTGGTCTATCCGCCAAGTCTTGGCATGAGTTTCTCACCTGGAACGAGGAGGTAGGAGAAGCTGGAAGGGAGGCGACAACACCAGAGATAAAGGCACACAAGATGGTTTAAAGGATGGATCAACGTACACTACTCGAGATATAGAAGGATGAGGACACAGCAAAGCTGATCTCGGGTAGATAAAATGGGATCCCATGACAAGCAATGTAGTCTGGCCGTTCAAGTCAAGTGGATGAGGCAAATGGATATGGGAGACCAAACTGGATGAGAGAAACTAGATTGGGTTAGGTTGGTTAAATCTGGTGAAATGAAATAGTGAACGGGGGAATTATTGCATTGACCTGTCATCTCTTCATACGGATAGAAAAGGCCTGAATTCTTCAACCTTTGTCATAGTTTATAGCGATGATACCCTATAACATAGAAAGACACAGCGAGACGTAGGTTTTAACGACATGCAACGTTGCCATCCTGGCCATAAGGTGTACATATTTGACCACTTGGACAGGGTTGAGAACGAAAGATACGACCAAGGCAACGTAGGAGACCGGTGGACTGAGAGTCACATCTTTGGATCATGCCACTGCAAGTATCATTGACTTTGTACTCGCTGAGCTTGGAGGTGGCTTCATTATTATTATTAAAGAATAGTAAATCAGCCCCCCTTGGAAGCAACAGCCGCGTGCTCAGGCAGGCCAGAGATGGCGTGGCTTTCGCCGGGATTCGGTAGTGGTTGGATGAACTTGGGCAGCAGTCCCTCCACCATGGGTCCGCCGGGGGTAGCACCGGACCCCGGAGGGGTTGATGGTGGGGAAGAAGTAGGTTTGAGGTCGATACCCTCTTGATCAAGCAAGGCCATAGTAATGTTTTTTCCGTCCGAGCAGAGACAGGATAGGGCGTATGGATTGTTGCTCGTGCACGCCCCCTCCCCCGTCACTTCATATTCGGCGCATGCGAGAGAGCAATGCGAATCCCAATGGGGCCAGGCACAGCCGGCTTGGAAGTAAGAGAAGGCTTCAGCCATCCCTTCTGTGGCTAGAAGAAGGACGAGGGGTATGGAAAGGAATAAGTGCATTGAATCAGATGAGATAAGACTGGACCAGCCAGGGATGGGGGATGTGAGATGGAGAAAGAGGGCTGATGGTGGAACGAAGGAGAAAGGAAAAGGAAAGGGGGAAAGGACGGAGGAAGGAAGGATCCGAGGCGAATTGGGACGTGTATCAAGATGATACTCGTTTGGATAAAACACTAGTATTCATCGGAGTTTTCACGGTGGACGAGCTAACTCCGTTAACAAGAGGATGATTTAGGATTGAAGGGATGGGTGTGCGTGGTGGAAGGGCAATGACAGGCTGAGGATGGGGATTGATGCGCAATGTAAGGGGTGGCCAGAACAGCCCTAGTTCCTCTACTCTAAAAGGAAAAGGTATGACGATGGGCGCAGCCCATCCAAGAACTATCAGAGTCTAGTCGGTCTCTTCCTGCATCTCATCTGCATGGGGTGCCTATCCTGAATGGGCACCACCCCATCGCAAAGGGATCTGTTGTGAATGAGCAAGTTCATCTTCTTCGGTGAACTCGATATCATTGTATACTTGCCATCGTATGAATAGGTCAGAACGTTGAGGCAAATTCATTTATTATCCATCCCTGTGTTTAGCTCACTAGGACGACCGATCTTTTTTTTCCTTGAATCCAGCTTCCATATCTTGATTCTCCCTCCCCAAATAAGAACAATGTCTCTTGATGTAACATGAGCAGAAGTAATCCATTGTCCCTACCCCTCTCCACATCTTGCAACCCTGTCCCTGAATGTCATCTCCTCTATTGTCTCGCAAAGGCACTGCCCGACACATTCAAGGGGCTCAAGTAGCCCTGTCTCTCCCTCCTACTCGCTGGGTGTGTGCAAGGGGGAAGAGCATCAAAGGAAGACCTAGTATAGGGGCCTTTCAATGTCCCTGGGGCAAGGAAGGGGAGCATTGGCCCACATTCACCATTATCGGGGTACAGATACTAAGGTAACCTGTCTAGGCATATGCGCGCGTACGTATACACGAAGATACACTCACATTTAGGCATGATAATCCTCGTCATCTTCCTATCCATCATCCACATGTGTATCTCCACAAGGTAAGGACCCCCCCCCCCCCCCCCCCCCCCCCCCCCAAGCCGGGGGGGCCCCCCCCCCCCCCCCACCCACCCCCCACACCCCCCCCCCCCCTCTCCCCCCCCCTAACCCCCCCCCCCCCCCCCCCCCCTTCTCTCTTTCCCTCTCTTCATCCCACCGATACCAACGAACCCCCCTTCATTGGACATGACGGACGTTGCTACCACCACCCCCACCCTCACCACCACGGCCACCACTGAAAAGGCGGAGGAAGGACAGGTTTCCGGTCCCGCCCCACCCACTTCTACCCCTGCTGCCGTTGCCGCCCCCTCCGTCACCCCAGAGTCCCCCACCACCTCCGAGGGCCACCATGCCCTTCGTCACCAGTGGACCCTTTGGTTCATGCACCGGACCCCGGGTCAAAAGATCACCGACTACGAGGCCGCCATCAAGCGTATCGCCACCTTTGGCACCATCGAGGAGTTCTGGCACGTCCACCAGCACCTCGTTCGCCCCAACGACCTCCCCAACATCTCCGATTACCACCTCTTCAAGGCCGGTGTCCGTCCCGTCTGGGAGGACGACGCCAACATCAAGGGTGGTAAGTGGATCGTCCGGCTCAAGAAGGGCCTCGCCTCCCGCTACTGGGAGTCCCTAATGATCGCCGTCGTCGGCGACCAGTTCGATCTCGGTGACGAAATCTGCGGTGCTGTCCTGTCCATGCGTAACTCCGAGGACATCCTCTCCCTCTGGAACCGTACCGCCAGTGGCGCCCGTGTCAACCTCCGTATCCGCGATACCCTCAAGCGTATCCTCGGCGCCCCCGCCGACACCGTCATGGAGTACAAGGCCCATACGGATGCCCTCCGTGACAACTCCTCCTTCCGTAACACCGATGTCTACAAATAATCACTCGTGTTTCCATCAAGGAATCAGGCGTGAGGCGGGGTGCAGGGGGCATATAGGTCCTGGCTATCTCTTGGGTACGGGTCAAGGGTGAATGGCACGTTCATCTCTATACAAGGGTTTTTTCTATCGGTTGTATCATGAGTGTACGTTCCTTTCCTTACCCATCTCTCCCATCTGCAGCATCGTCATTGTCTGAGTGTATGCAAGGGCTCTTGGAAAAGGGGGATAGATGAGATGAGATGGAGCCGTGCCCTCATCGGGTCTGCCCCTCATCCCCTGATCGTCCCTTTCCTAAGGATACTAGTGCCGCTCTGGCCCATATAGAATCACAAGCCATTGATTCTAATGAATCGTCCCCATTATGGGGATCTCACAGTACAGTATTGGATACGGGGACTGGTCCTAAAGCAACCCCCCCTCCCGCACACATCAAGATGGTCTCTGACTCGGTCCAAGTCATCCCTGATCACGATGACCAGGGTTCAGGCTCAGACACAGACACAGACACAGCCTAAATATTCCATCCATCTTTGATGGATATACCAGAGATGAAAGTAGCATTCATCCACCATGTTCACGTCTATATAATAATCCGAGGATAAAAGGTACAATTGTTCTTTTTTGGGATATTCATCGTTCACTCTGCACATCCCGTACTCTTCATCCTTGTCAAACCCCATTCCACTTCACAATGGCCATCATCCGAACTTCTGTTGCTTCCACTACTGCAAACGCCGATATGGAGGATCCCTCCATTATACACCATTGCATTATCCTATCCTCCATCCCCATCTCTTCATCATCATGTGCCTCGGACCATCACTCCTCCTTCCCGGCTGGATCATACCAACAAGGGGTTCCGTCCTCAGATCCAGAGGGTCCACGGATCCCCCCTTGTGCCAGTGATTCAGCCGCTCCAGCCTGTCAAGGCCACTTCCCAGGGCATGAATGGAGAGAACAATTCTGCTCCTTTAGCTTCGTGCTCCAGAGGCTCCGACCCGAGACAGGAACTATCCCGGAAACCCTCGAAAAACACACACCATCACCATTTTGTCTTCCAGGATCATCTCCGAATCATCCTCTCTTCCAAGGCCCTGGAAGCCCTCTCGACCCTTCATTCCCGAGTCATGAAACCACAGCAGCCTGGGGGATGGATTCGTCTTCACGTCTCCATGACCTCTGACTCCATCCCTATTCAGACACGACAGCAAGGTGATCGTAGTCGGAGAAGGGCATGGGATCACAGATTACAATGGGGAGAGGATGCTCAAAGGATGAGCCGCGTCCCCAATGCCGGTGGGGCCAGTTGGTGGAGTGAAGTCCTGAGCATGGAGCTGATGCATCGAGTCTTCCAGGCCCAGCTCTTGCAATGTGAGGTACGGCTCATCCTTTGACCTTTGATCCATTCCTACCCCCTCACCTCCCCCTCCCTCCCTGTTCACTAGATGGAAATTCAATATTGGCCTGTAGGGGGTCCCATGACCGACTACATCTGCTCCCTTCCTCATCCTACTCCCATGCCCCTGCTCGTCTCGGTTACCAGAGCCATGCGTCTTCATCGTCGACGAGGTGCCAAAGCCTTCCCCTTTGGTCTTCCCCAGGCCAAGGCCTTGCTCCGAAAGAAGCTAGCCGGTGCTCATGCCGCTTCCTTGTCCGTTCTACACGCAGCCAGGGATGAAGATGAGGATGACGAGGGAGAGGACGTGGATGATGGTGGCCAGGGAAACGGGAACGATGAGATGGACGGTGGCTTATCCCGTATCCTACTGCCTGGACTGGGTGACCATACTTCCCTTCTACCTCACACCATCCTTCATATTTGGGCCCCAACGGGAAGGATTGCCTCTGTCCTCCATCGGGCCTGGAGGAGTCTATCTCTCGAGGAAACCCGACATATCACCATTCTATGTGCCGTCGTCGATCTCCCATGGGTCTTTACCAACCATCCCCCTCGTTCCTTGCAGGCCCAGATGAGTTCAGAGACATCGATCTCTGATTCAGGGTAACGAGTCGAATTAGATCGGCTACTGAATGGGACTACGCCTTATTGTAGAGATACACTGTGATCATGGGTTTTCTCTTAGTGAAATGGATGCATATATGCATAAAAAATGGAAATGTCATCAGGTTCAGGTCATCACACCTCCAGTCACCGGGTACGCTTTCTGACGGCGCTATCGGCAGTAGGGTGTAAGGTTTTACAACACGGATGGTTCTTCTCGAGTCAGTGTCTGGCCCCCATCCCACATACGCACCCCACACACCCGAAGGCATGAGGGGAGGAGGGTAGGCGAGGGAATTTGGCTGCTCTGTGCACTATACAAAGTATATTATTTTTGTTAGCACTACTGATGTAAGGAAAACCAAGACTGGGATATATTGAAGAGGATCCTTCCCCCCTCCCCTTATATCCGCCACTGTATCACACGAATTGTGGGACAAGACACTGTTAAATACACACACCCTGATCCACACACACACCCGTCAAACTCCTCTGGCTTGCACTACACGCACTTTTTTTTTTCTTTCCCCTTTCGCCCATTCCCTCCCTCTTCCTTGTACACTTCCCCCGCCTCATGTAATAAAAAAAAGCATTCCCCCCTCCCCCGTCAAGCATCCACGTCAAGGATCACTCCTCCCCGCAAGGTAGGTCCCGATCTCCCTGGCCTCGGCCATAGACACCCCTCCCCTCCGTCGCGGGTGAGGTGATGATCCCTTTGGTAACCTGAGACCCTATCGGACCTGGGGATGGACTGTGGATCCTTGCACCAGGGACTCCACCTGGCCTTCCCTGGATGTCGATCCTGAGGAACTCACCATGGCGAACTCGTACCTGATCACCCGTGCCCCTCTCCCTCGATGTCCCCTGTCGCCCCTTACCTCGCTGTCTTGTGTGCCCATTGACTCAACGTCTCCATTCTGTCTAGCCTTGCCCTTGACGCGATCCACAGCCCTCTGGCCATGGCTTTCTATCTCCTCGTCTCTATCCAAACCGTAAGTCCTTCCATTCCATTCCATCCTATCTCCGTATCCTTCTCTCCTTCCCTATATCGGTGAGGCAAGATTGATTTCTTGCAACGAATCGGGACGGGATGATAACCTTCGTTCACTTCAGACTCCCTATGAAAAACCATACGGCGCCGATGAGAAGTAACACCTCTAAGAAGCTCTGATCCCTTTTCGTTTGCACTTTCTCTCTTTGCGTGTTCCCTTGGGAGAGGAGAAAGGAGGGATGGCGGCTCTTTGGTCCTCTTTAGGTTCCTCCTCGCTCACCCTGCCTTCTCCCCTTATCAGGTTACCATTCCAGAGACATCAAGCAACATTTCCCTAGAACATACAATAGACCTATTTTCCTACAAAATCAGCACGACTTTTATCTCCATCATCCTAGTTCTTTGGGGTTGAGACAGCGCAGAGTAATTACAGCCCTAGGTTTAACAATGATACCAATGAATACTAAGACATTAAGAGAAGAACGCACAGAGTTTATATACGAGATGAAATGGGTCAATTTTTGATGGTTTTCCTATGGAGTCAGCCCAGTCCTCAGGGCCTACACAGAGCCCCACGCCCGTGCTCATTTCGCGTTCAGGACTGGGTCATGACACCTTTCTCAAGCACTCGGGATAGCCCTTGGGCTGGGACCTGGATTGAAGGAAACATAAAGGCCCTCTTTATTCCCTATTCCCCCTCCCTCCCCCCCTCCCCAATCAGCGACATGTACCTTCTTTGAACTTTCCTTCCTTCCTCAGCCCTACACACATCCTGTTCTTCATGCTCCAACATAGTCTCCTCAGGTCTCTGGGTAGGGGTGTGTCAGCCCATGGGCGTCTCGTGCTCCGTCATTCACCGCTCCTTGCAGCCATGTCCGTCAGGTCACCTATCAGCCTGTCAAGGTCGAGACCCCTGACTTTCTCACCCGAAGAGGACCGAGTAAGTCCTCTCCCCCGACCCTGCTGCTCTCTTCTACTTCACTCACGTCTTCCTTGTAGGAAATCATTCGAGAGGTTCTTCAGACCCTTCCCTCCAAGCGGGAAGCGAGACACTTTCTTCGCGAATTTGGCGACACCCATCCAGGGCATCCTGATACCCTGCACATCGCCCTGACCCATCTACACACCCTCACAGGTGAAATGACTCAGACTGCTGCCCTGACCTTGGTTCGTCTCTCTCGTCTGGGTCTCTGGCCCATCATCGTCGTTGATGATCGTTCCTGGATGGAAGAAGGTTCCACTCCAGCCTTCAATCCCCACTCTCCAGCTGTACAGGTCCAAGAGAGAATTTGTCGGGCTCTGGACAGCACGGGCGCCAAGGCCATTCCTATGGCATCGGGGATCTTTACCATGGATTACTCGAGTGGGCGGAAGGCCGGAAAAGATCCATCCCTATTCTATCCTCCTCCTTCAATCCACACTGATCTCTCACTCATCTCCAGGGCCATCCACTTTGGCTCCATACCCGTTATCCTCCCCATCGGTATCACCAATCCAGCTATGAAATTGAAGCATTTTCCCTCAAGCGAGGCCTTGCTCGCTCTGTCAAAGGCATTTTCTCTACCTTCCTCCACTCTTCCCGTCCCTCACCGGCTCCTCCTTCTTTCCCCCGATTTGCATCTACGGAAACATGCCCTTATCAATCTCGCTGATGAACTGCCCCGCCTCCAAGCCGAACTTTCCTCCCGGGAGCTAGAGGCCATTCGCCTTGCCGGCCAGTGTCTAGAATACGGACGGCCTACCACTTCGGTCATTCTATCCTCTCCCTTACAGAGCTCCATCCCCATCGCTAACCTTATCACCGACAAGCCCAGCGTCTCCCCTTCTCTTCCGCCTGACCGTAAACCTTTGATTAATGCGACAATCCTTCGAAAAGGCCTTCCCGTGTCCGTGGTGCATTCCCTAGAGGAATTGGATCTTCCCAGGGTGTTTTCCCTCCTTGAAAGCTCGTTTTCCAAGACCATCGACCGCCCTTCCTTTACCGATCGACTGGCCCATCACTTCCACCGGGCTATCATCGTCGGTGACCATGAGGGCCTTGCTATCGTCACCAAGGAAGGGCCTGGCCAGGCTGTGTACTACCTGGACAAGTTTGCTGTCGCTCCTGCCAGCCAGGGCCTGAGTATTGCTGATATCCTCTGGAATCGTCTTGTCAAAGAGTGCCCTGTCCTTTCCTGGAGATCAAGAAGTGATAACCCCGTTAATCCTTGGTAAGTACTACTAGTGGGAAGAAGTACAGATTAAGAGGAGACCCTTATCGTTTGGTAGGGCCCTTCTCCCGAGATGCTCATCTATTATTCTCTTCCCGCTCACCCGCCTATCCCGTTGTATACAGGTACTTTGAACGAGCTCAAGGTCACGTCCTTATCCCACACACTAACTGGACCGTCTTTTGGTATGGCTTCAATCGAGGTGTCGGTGAATGGATGAAGCGGTACATGGAGGTTGCTAGCCATATCCCTGCATCATTTCTTCCTCCCCCCTCCCCCACTGAAGGAAAGGCTGAGGCTAAGGGCTAAGTAAATGGTACAGTAAGAGAGATAGGAAGGGTGAAAATGTATATGTCGTTTCTCTCCGGCCCTCAACCCGTATGGTCCCGTGTATTACCTCAGCAATACACTTTGATTGTGGACGCATTCTACCTTTTCTTGGTGAAGGTACAAGCCCCTTGTTGAACTCTAAAGGCACCCAGTACGCCTTGCAATGGAGTTCACTTGGTGATACCTGTGTATACGATACAGGGCTCACATTTACACATGTATAGTTACCCATGCGACAGGCGGCGTTCCAAGGCATGAGAACCTGCGTCAGATACATCGATAAGGTGGGAAACCCCATGGTTTCCTGACTGACTAACAGAAGCTCGTCTTAGAATGCATAGTCTGCGGCCTGGAGCACTGAGAGAGTCATGTCTACAGTGGGGCGAGATATAAACTAGCTTACATTATGAGAGAGCATGTAAAGGTCATTGAATGCTACTGTTCATTGCTCTTTACGCTGAACTATGAATGAGTATCATACTGTCTAGGGAATTTGTGATAATACAATAACTCCCTTTCCCTGTGATCTCGATCCTTTTCGCCTTCTCTGATCAGATTCTGAGTTTCACTCCTCCCCATCCCAAATGCCTCCAAGATTGCCCCTAATTCCCTGAGCGCCATGCTCTCAGTTGATTCCTCCGTACCACTCCATACAACTCCGCTTTCACCAGACACCTCTATATCATAGGTCCCTCCCCCCCCCCCCCCCCCCCCCCCCCACCCGCTGGCGGTCTAAACCTAGGATACGGATTTGGTATTCCCTTTTCCTCTTCGCTAGTCATTTCCCTTGAACTGATTATCTCTACATCTTCGGGCTGTCCAAGGATGATAGTCCCATCCCTTCTTCTCTATGAAAGGAAATGATCTCTTTTGCTTGCCACGACCTGCCTATTTTCCTGCTGACCTTGGATAGAGATTAAAGCCCAATAAACATCGAGATCAGGGCTATTACGAATAGCAGATACATTGGAATGCAAGGACCAGTTTCTTCGATAGACACATGCCCTCCCTGTACATAAGGGATTTACACAATGAAGACCATAACGACTTTTCTCAAAGTCATCAAGCAACGGATTCTGAGGTAAAGGGGCCGCAGCACGCGAGCTACAAGCAAATTGCTGCGATCAGACATGCTCAACGCTGCACCTCCCTCCTATGTAGGAAATGTGCTTTGATATCCGGGTGTTCCTTGATCCATTTCCGGCATTGACCAGAAGCATCAAGAAAGCTACGATGGGAGAACTTTTCCGTCAAGGCAGTTTCCTGAATAGCCTCCTCTCCAATGAGGTACCCGTACAACTCCTCCACCGCCGAGTACAATTCCATTTCTCCATACCACGTATACTCCGTCATGCGTTGATCCCAGCAGCCTCGGCGGCGGATGGTCCGTGCAAGCCATAGACAGGTAGCAGCCATCTTCGATGGGGGGTACTTCAAAAGGGGTGGTGGACCATGGCCACCTGGGAAAGATACAAAGAGATGGCTCTGACATGCATGCAGCTCCCCTCCGCCCGGCTTCCACGCATGAGGAATGGAAGAATGATCGGGACATTGAGTTCCCAGTCAATGGCGTCCAAAAGGTATCTTTGTGCCTTGAAGATATCTCGCTTGGTATAGATATTCTCACAGAGGTCCAAGTATTGCTTTACCGGAGGACCCCCAAACCAGTGGTAATCGGAAGCAGTAAAAAGAGCAGCCGCACCTAGAAGCTGGAGGCGACTAAGGGTAGCTGTGCGGAGGGAAAGAAACCTATCCACCATATTTATGGCGAGGTAGAGAGAAGACTCCTTCAGTCGGAGATGTTCGTGGATTTCGATCATCCACTGCACGAGGATGGTGCGCATCTCCCAAGTCAGGTCTTTCTGATCATCCATGTAGCGAGCTCTTGGCATCGCCAATTCCTCGCGAGTCCTGAGGTTAGTGTATATCTCCTCCGTGTAAGGAGCCATCATAGCGCTACTAGACTGATCTTCTGCCTCCAGCTGCTCTCTAACACGCCGGAGTACCACTTCCTCGTCCACCTCCTCCACCACCCTCTCCTTGGAAGCCTTTTGTGTCTTCCCATGGTGCTTGGCAGGTTCCCTAACGATAATTTGGTTATCCAGGGAATCTCGAAGAGCACTCTTCAGTACGCTATCCTGTGGTTTTCCATGGTGATCGAGGCCATCGGTATAAGGCAAAGGGGCTGGCTGCTGCTTCTCACCTCCATCGTGATGGTGGAGAGACGGGCTCGCCGCAGGGGGAGGGGGGGGGGGGAGGGGGGGG
>KZ987895.1:0-15498 GCA_003614145.1 Piptocephalis cylindrospora
GTACTTCCCCATTCTCATCTGCCTCTACCGAACCCCCGTTCTTTCTGACCTTTAGTAACTAAACTAAGAGTAGCGAGAATGGCATGAGTTCAATCTCTCGACCAGTTTGGGACATCCTAACACCACACTCTCCTTACCTGGATCAGATAGGACTCTGCAACGGATCGAGCCCGAGTGTTAAGATTGAGCTTCATCTCAGAAATCTCCTTATCCACCTCTTCCATAAATTGAATGATAAAGTCGACCAGCTTATGCTTCAGCATGGCCTGAGTATGGAAGTTGGTGATGAGGAAGCTAATGTCATGTCCCTGTGAGGTGATTGATGAGAAGAATACAATTGAAGTATGATGCAGTTTTTTTCGGGGTTGTATAAGATGAAGTAAATCAAAGGCACTCTTGACGTGGCTCACCAATGTACTCTTGCAACTAGGCGTCTCTGTCGAAAGAATAGCTCGCTGTTGAAAATTCCCGATCTTATGGGGAAAACGCGCCCGAAAGACTTTCGAAAGGATGCTTTAGCATCCGCTGTTTTCAAAATTAACATAGAACATGATGAAAGGTACTCTTTACGATAAGTATATAATTGATCTAATGGATGGTATTGATATTCATGAGAGGCTGCTCATAGTATAACAGTTTAACCGAAGACGATTTACTACTCCACTTGAATTGGAGGCTCTGTTGATGATCTTACCAGAACGCTATCATTTTCTCTAATGATGACAAAGAGCCGAGTAATTCCTATATTTTAAATTCATTTTTTGGCACTTTATTTAATTTTCTTTTTAGGCCTGAGCCAAAGGGTGGTGTTTTTCTCGTGTAAAAGCTTCCATTATCATCTTTTTTTATAGAACTTGATTGAATGCTGATGGAACATGGCGATGATAAAAATGAAATACTGATTGAGTGTAGTGTCATCCTTGTCATAAAGAAGCAGTAAAAGTGCATTTAGCCTCCTCCATAAATTAGACCATTATAGTCAATTTTCATCTTTTAACATAATTTTCTTTTTGTAAGCCACACTATGTGTGTGTGTGTCTGAGAGGGTATGTGAGTAGCCTCCCCCAGGAAAATAAAGGATCTCAGACACACACACACCAGTCACGATCTGTCGATGCACCCAAGAAGCACGACGCAGCCGAAATCACCCCTTTCCCGCTTCTAGCCGGGTCCTTCCTCTCTGAATCCAACCTTTGTGGTTTACACGTCTCTTCACCATGGTAAGTAGATCCTATCCATCCATCCATCCATCCCTATACCCATCCATCCATCGTGGATGGATGCAAGGATAATGGCTTAGGTAGATGGAAGAGCATTGTGGACGAACGAGCTGTCCGAAGTAGAGGGAGGATAGGGGATCTTGGTCGGGATGAAGGATGGGGTATGAGCCCCCAGATGAATCTTTGAAGGGTCATCTCGGATTCGCAGCATCGGCCAGAAGCAAGCTGTTGCATTTCATGGTGCTTTCCTCAATACTGTTCTTGATCTTTCGGATCTTGTCTTGAAGAAAAAACCGATGGATATTATAACACTTCTTCATGGTGCTCTTCGTGCCTTGTACCACCATCCTGTTCCTAAAGCGTCATCGTATTCATCCCTTCTCTCTATCCACTTGTAGCCGTCCCACAAGTCTTTCAAGGTTAAGCGCATCCTCGGCAAGAAGCAAAAGCAGAACCGCCCCATTCCCCAGTGGTTCCGTCTTCGCACCGACAACACCATCCAGTACAACGCCAAGCGTCGTCACTGGCGCCGCACCAAGCTCGGCATCTAAGCGGGCTTTCTTCCGTTGCCCTCAGCCTCTCTCTTTGGATTTGTCCAGGACGTCCCCCCCTTATTTGGGTATAAGGGCCATGGCAGGGCTATGCATGGGGAACTCTGGGGAATTGTATGGTATTGTGATGATCGGATAAAGGAGTGGATACTGGATTTTCCAGTGTCTCTCCCCGATTATTTCCATCCCTTTTTCTCTCCACCCCATTCCTCTTCTCTTTCCCATGCTCTCTTCCTGATGAGGACATGGTTGTCTAAACAGAGATGTTGAACCTTTAGAGCCTGATTTTTACTCCTCGCTGTGTTATGGAGGCTAGGTGGGGCGATTAGAGTTGTTCTGGACTGAGACTTTACCTATACTGACAGGTAATAATAATAGTAATATCCAGGGAGAGGATACTAGACTGTACAGGCATATTTATCGCGTAGGCAATGATGACTTAGGCGCGCGTCCCGATGATCTGAATGCGACCATCCTGATCATTACCATTCTTTTCCCCATGAATCCACCGTGGTTTAGCTAACATTGCCCTAGTCTTGACACGCCCTATTGGTCTTCCTGAGGCCATATCATAAGCAGTACCACGGGCGCTTCTCGGGATATGAGGGTCCCTATCTATACTAACAACATTTGCTTGCATGAGCAAGCACTGTAAACGGAGAGTCTACAGAGGGAGCACTGTGGGTAATTATTCCATGCCTCATCAATCATCGTCACAGATGAGAGTACAGCTATACGAATGAATCTGGAAGGCTGTTATGCTTTGAAGGCACATCCTGTTTTCTTACCACTTTTCAACTTCTATATAACCTGCTCACTCACCTTTGTAGCCATGGGCGCTGATCCTTCCAGATCCAAGCTTGGATCCTATTTTTCAGCTTATGCGGAGGTAGGTTTAAAGTGTGTATTCCATGGCAGTTTCATGTACTCATCACTCTTTTGGATTCTTAGGGTTCCAAGGATTCAGAGGGAAAGATGGTTACTATGAGCGGCAGACAGTCAACCGAGCCTGATCCTCCGCCATCGTTTTCTTTCAGTGCGCCGTCTTTTAGCAGTGCTCCTCCACCCCCACTCTCCTCCAGCCCCTCGAGCCCCAAGGATGATAGAAGCTCTTCGGAGCAGTCTAAGCATCGGTCCTCAGGTATGCTTTTCTTTACGATCTATGTGCATGTTTTATATGTCATGATGTATGTCCATCTCTTATTCCAAGAATACTTATAATATTGTCTCCATGATAGAACCGCGTTCGCGACACGACCGATCCGAGAGACGGCATCATCGGAAACGGCATGGCCGACTTGGTGAGGACAATCGCTATGACCATGATTCCTATCCTAGACACAAGACATCCCGGCTCTCCTCCTCCACCTCGCCATCATCATTCTTTTTCAAGGACTACACCAGAGACAGGGACGTTTTAGCGTATGATTGTACCCACAAGTATTCGGTTCCTTACTTCCATAGATGGGGTAAAGGTAGAATACTCGGTGTGGATCCGGCGATTCGTCTTGCAAAGGATGCTCCCATGACCGGATCAGCAACATACTTGGATTCCAGTAGACCGCGGGAAAGTCAACTCATAAGATACTATAATGCGGAGAAAGGAATGGTCAGTGATGATAGGATCGAATCCTTCAGGATCACAGATCTGCCTTCCTCATCCATGGAAGCCTCCTACATCCCTTTGATGGAAGGAGAGAGAGGTACGTATGACCCATCCACCACCTCCGCCCACCGCCTCTCGTCTGGAACAAGTCCCCAATCCAAGTCTACAGCATCCTTACCTAGCTCTCATACTCAAAAGGATTTAATGGAAAGGACCAAGTCTCTTGAGGAATCCTTGGCTCGGGTAAGGCATGAGTTCTATTCCGTTGATCTGAACTTTCATCCTCACTCACTATTTCACCCCGTTTAGGATCCACACGACGTGCATGAATGGCTGAGTTTGGTGCATCACCAGGAATTACTCGTTTCAGGAGGAGTTGCGCTGGAGGATATTCCACGTAGAAAGCGTGCTCGATTGACCAGGACTGTACGAGAGATCCAAATCAGCGTGTATGAAAGGGCCTTGAGTCATAACCCAAAGAGCCCTTCCCTATTATGGTCGTATCTGGAGTGTGGTAGGGAGGTCTGGGGGTCTCAGGAAGTACGCGAGCGATGGGAGCGTCTTTTGTCGGGACAACAGGGCTTGAATGGCCTGCGAATGTGGGCCCGGTATCTCTCTTTCTGCCAAACTGACTGGAATTCCTTTACCGTTCAAGGTGTTTTGGATGCGTATAGTCGGTGTGTTTCCTGGTACACGGAAAAATGTGCTGGTAGAGCTGAAGAGGAGGAGGAGGTGTGGATGGTGAAAATCATTGCAAGGCTCTGGTCATTTCTGCGGCGTTCTGGCTACGTAGAAAAATCTATTGCATGCTTTCAGCTCCAGGCTGAAGTTACCTACTTTCCCGTTCATGCCATCGGTGCGAATGATAGGGACATCCTGAGGGTTCTGGAAGAGACCTGGGAAGATGAATCTTGCCCTGTCTTTGGTGAAAAGGTATGATATTTTCAATGGAGAGTAAAATGTCCAAGGATAAGCTAATTTCTCATTTTATTCATCTGTCTTTCCTCTAGGAGTCCTTAGGATGGTGTTACATGATGGAGGAGGAAGAGGGTGGAGGTGAGGACGGAATGTCCTCTAGAGCAAGAAAGGAGAGGAAAGATAGGGTGGAAAGGTCCTTGGGCACGTTTCATGCCTCTTCTGGCCGGAAAAAGCCTTCCGACAGAGAATTCTTCTATTCTCCAATGGACATGGAGGGGTGGGTACGAAAGGAGGAGCACATGGATCATCTCTTTTCATTGCCCTTACGCGGCGCCCAAGAGGATGAAGAGACTTCTGAGGATCCATATCGGACGGTTCTATTCGAGGATATCTCCCCCTTCCTCTTCTTCATTCGGTCCAGTCGAGGTCGTTTGGCTCTAGCTAGGGCTATGTGGGCCTTTTGTGATCTGGATGTTGTGACTCTGGACGAAGTTCAGCGCTATGATCCAATGGCTCAGGATGTGTATTTGAATGAGCTTTTGGACCCCATTATTTCTGAACCCTCAGGAAGGGTTGGAGAACCTACAAAAAAGAAGGGTATCAGGTCTCCTTGGTCTTACCTTGCTTCCAAGGTCACTCTGGCTATGGCCCTTGGCCCCGGATTAGGATCTGTACTTCCACATGGGGTATCCCCGCTCAAGGGACATCGAGCGCTGGAGGCATTTACCCGTAGGGCCTTGTCCCTCATGGTGGAAGGTGGAAGAATCGAGGCCATCGTTGCCTTGGAGACTGTTGTGGTCGCTGCTTCTCTTGACCCCGCTTTTGCCTATGCTTTGGCTTGTCGTGCCACTATGGCATTTCCCGAGAACGCGAGGCTTTATTTAGCTCGATTCCTCCTAGGACTCCATCTCGGGCTTGAATCTGAGGTGAGACGGGGACTTTATAGTGTACCTGCCCATTCCACTTTCCATGTCCATCATGGCCTAATGCGTGCCGTGGCGGAATGGTGCGTTAAGAAGGAGGAGCCTGAAATCTGTCGACGCGTCTGTGTTATTTGGGCCTCTTGTCTTGATCACGGATCCTCCCCTTCCCCTTTGAATCCTGATCAATTGGAACAAGTCATTGTATGTGCTCAGAAGGCGCTTGGTTTTGAGGTGGAGAAGTTGCATGTCTCTCATGTATCCTCCATGGAAATACTCAGGGCCCGTCGCGCCCTTGCCCTTCACCTTCCGGTCCTATTGGAGAAGGGAGGAGGGGATGTGGGTGTGCTCACGTCCATCCTGGAGTTTTCCATAGGAGGCCTTGAAGGAATTCGTGCATCTGAGATTTGGGGCCGCGCTCTGGCTGATGGGGCCAGTGCCAGGGACTGGTCGGAAGAGGTGGTGGTCTCATGGGTCTGGATGGCCTCTCTGGAGCTTGAGCGACACTCCAGAAATGGAGAAGGGTTCCGGCCCAAAACTATGTGGGAGGTGCTGGAAGTGGCCTTGCACACCTTCCCCCGACATCCCCTTCTTCTTGAAGCCTATCATCAATCAGGTGTCTCCTTCATGTCTTATCGACTGGATTGTTACTTGCTACGGGATTGTCAGGTCCGTGAGGATCGGCCTGGAAGTGTGGTAGAGGATGATAGGCAGTTGGAATGGAGCGACCGAACCCTCTTCTACGCCATGACTTTGTGGATGGACCTGGCTTATCCAGCTACCCGGTCCTCGGCTCCTTCCTTGGAAAAGGCTGTAGAGTGGGTGGAGTGGGCCTTGGACGCCCAGGGTGGAAATCATTCCCCGGTTCTATGGATCCTCCAAGCCCGGCTCCACGCCATGCAATACCAGGCACATAATGCTCGGAAACGTCGGGAGATTGCATACTCCAGTCTTTTTGAGGCCATTCGGGCTGTTCCTTGGTGCAAAGGTATGATGTAGATGTATATATATATGTAGCGAGGGGGTTTTGAGCGAGAAGGTAAGACATGTTCACTCACTATTCTCTCTCTTTCCAATTCGCCCTGATAGATGTGTACATGCTGGCATTTACAGTGGATTTTAAGGAGATTGTCGATCCCGGAGCTGTGAAGGAGATAGAGAGATTGATGATGGAAAAGGGTCTTCGTCTACGTCTGTCCTTTCCTTAACCGTCATCATCATCTATTATCCGTGCGTTTATGTCCCAAGCGACTACAGAAATAGATAATTGTAGCTTTGGGTATTCTTTCTCCTATTCTTTATTGCATCTTGCTAGCCTAGGAAATATCATTCGTAGCTGATATTGCTTGATAAAGAGCTGACATTCCATGTCGTCCCCTATCTCATCCTTTCATTTCATTCCATTCATCCTGGCTAAGGGCAGGCCCACTTAATCATCAAAGCCGCTCACAACCGATCGTCGCCGTTGAGGCACTGTATAAACAGGAGGAGGAGGAGGATGAATCCCAGGTTGATACTGATATTTTACTGCACTAGCAAGACTTACGAGGATAGTTCAAAGGCAGGGGCTCACGGGGAAGGACGCCAAGGTAGTTGCGTCGGAAGGGGGGAACCACCAAGGCCATCACAGGACCTAAGGTGCCGAGGAAAAAGGAGAAAGCGAGAACAGGGCGCTCATACGAAAAGCGGCGGATAAAAGCAAACACCATGATCGTTGTTGCTATTGTTGTTGTTGTTGAGGATGATGGAAAGAACAGGAGAGGATCGAGAGCAAGCGAACAAGGCCGGAGGAACGCCTGGGTTATTCAAGGCGGTGTGTGATGTATTCACCCCTTTGCCTATCAAATGGGAAGGGCCGCATCGGCCGATCCTGTATTGAAAAATAAACGAAAATTAGTTTTTATCCAAAATGCGCCATAGTCTAAAAGGAGTACGCATGTACACTTGCTGCAAAAATCCAAAGTAGGATGTGCATTCAGCGGTTGGAGTTCGCCCAGCATAGCCGTAGCATACCAGCTTGAGATTTATTGTGCTAAATATACAGTGTATCGTAAGAGTGTATCAATGTTTATATTACCATGAACCATTCTCTTTGTTATCATTCTTCAAAGTCATGCTTCATGTAGTAAAGTACACTAGACGCGTACGAACTACATGATCAAGAAGAACTAGATCAAATTCAACTTGCTCAAACACTTATCGCAAGGAGTAAACAATGACGATACATATTATACTGGTACGGTTTCAATGCAGAATCTTGCCAATTCCATCGATAGCCATTAGTACTCAATAGACCTATCTTTTGCCTTTAAAAACGCTTGCATCCTTGAAGGTATGCTGTCGATGAGGTTCAGGACTACATCCTGGGGGATCCGATCCCATTCTGATTCCACCCGAGTGCAAAGAACATCGATATTGGTGGGGGGGCCCTCTTGTGGATGGCTAGTTGTTTCTTTAGATGTCCCCACAGATATTCTATGGGATTCAAATCGGGAGACGGAGAGGGTTATTCCAGGACTTGGATCTCATTTGAGGAAAGCCAATTTTGGATCTTGATAGAGGTATGCTTTGAATCACTATACTGCTGGAAGACGACTTCCCCTCCACCGTAGCTTCGATCATTCAAACGGTAAGCCTTTTTTCTAATACATCACAGTATCCTTCATCCATCCTCCCGTCAATCCTATGGAGTTTGCCAATACCATAGACAGACACACATCCCCAAATCAGCACGGTATCTCCTTCAAGCTTAATTGGAGGCATCGTGTTCCCGTCGTGGAAGGCCTTTCCAGGTCTCCTCCAGTACCATCAGGTGCCATCCAAACCCATACGATTAAACTTGGGCTCTTCCATCCAGATAACGCGCCCCCAACCCTCCTGTGCCCAATCCTGGTGCCTCCGTGCAAAGCGCAAGCGGGCCAGGCGATTTCTGCCTTTTAGCCTTGGGACCTTTCTAGGTCTCCGGTTTCTCAATCCCCTTCTTTTAAGAGCATTACGAACTGTATCTGCATTGATATTTATCTCGTGGTGGGTGGAATTCTGCATTGCGACCCTCCTAACTGACCCCCCACATGCTTTAGTTACGTTCCGGACTGCCATCCGCTCTTCTCTTGAGGTTAGAAGCCTTGGACGACTGCCTGGGCCAAATTTTCCTACCATCCCTAGCCTCTTACGCTTTCTCATTACCGTGAATGCTTATACAATACTGGCATTGAGAAAAGCAAACTTAAGCCGATCCTACATCGAAACTGCACCGATGTGATCTATATTGTAACTGTTTAATTACTGCAATTTCTTGGTCAACTTTAAGTCACGTGTCTCGAGCTTTCCTGAATTGACTAAGAGACCCAGATGGTGGCGGGAGTTCCTCCAGGGCATGGGAGGTTATAGGTGTCTGTAGTACCTAGAAGAGAATTATTAATAGGGTACACGTCGAGGACAATGTCCTTGGTACCACGCTTGCCGGCCTAGGCGGGTAATGCGTTCGGATACTCTATAGCCAGCCCCATGAGACAAAATAAACCGGGTTTATCATCATCATCAACTTTAAATCCCTTTAGTCCCTCTTGATTGTATGACCCTTGCGTTTCTAGCGTATTTCATTCCATGAAGAATGATAACGAAAATGATCCATGGCAGTATGGACATCGACGCGCTCTCACGATACACTGTACATCAAAGGCTTTATTGATGGATATGAAAGGGTCGGACCTCGGGAGAGTAACTCATGAATTCTCCTTTCACTACACCGTCCTTTACATTGAGCCATGGTTCATTTTCGTTGTGCTCTGGGAGACATGGCCTGAACATTCGAAGTAGAGAAAATGGAAGACATTGGGTGTGAATGAAAAGAGGATGAGAGCGAGGATTGCCGCTCCTTTATACCGTTGAACAACCATGTCAAACAAGACAACCCAAGTCATTCCGTATACGTTTATGCTCATGTATGACATAAAGTCTGCACCATTCCATTGTGGTGATGCCTCGAATTTGTAGAGCGTTCTTATCTTATAGATGTTCTAATCAAGGTCGCCAAACTCAAAACCTCTCCAAGCTTTAATCATTCTTCATTTTATCCGCATCCTTAAACAAATAGAAAAGCAATGTTTCCCTCCTAGTTCGCTTATTCCGCAATGCTGAGGTATTCTGTCTGAAGGAGCTTGCCAGTGGTGATACGCCGATCCGGATCCAGACGTAGTAGACGCTTGATTTGTGCAAGGGCCATGGGATCCTGAATAGCGTCTAGAGTAATGGGCTCCACCTGGGTAGCATTCAGGGTCTTGCGCGCAATCTTATCGTCCTCAAAGAGGGGACGTCCGACATATACCTCGTAGAGCATAACACCAAGAGACCAAAGATCCATGCTTCCTCGAGAGATTAGGGTTTCTCGTGAGTGCAGAGCTCGGACCACTTCGGGAGCTGCGTATGACGACGTAACTTCTCTCACCGCATCCTCGTGGACGAAGGTGGCCAAGCCAAAATCGCACAGACGCCACGTGGTGACATCTAGGCTATCCCGGGTAAAGTGCAAAGGACGGAGGTCCATGTGAGCAATTCCGTGCTGATGACACCAGTCGACAGCCGTCACTATGGACCGGACATGCTGTCTGAGGACCATAGAGGTAGTGATGGAGGAGTCCTTGTACTCCTCGCTAGAGAGGTATTGTGCCAGAGTATGAGGGTGGTACGACTTGACGAGGACATACGGCGTACGGGAGGCGGGGACCTCGTAGGTGGCCACCAGCTCTTGGGTGTACGAGGAAGAGAGGTACTTGAGGACAACAGCCTCCAGCTGGAAGCTGTTAACGTTGTGTACGAACTTGAGCGTCACATCCTTGTTCCCTTCCTTTTGGTCTTGGGCTCGGCGAATAACTTGGCGTTGCTTCACCGTCTCGACCACCTCTCCAAGCTTGTATCGGCCCATAATTACGGTACCGGCCTTGCCATCTCCACGAACTTTGGAGGCATCCTTACGGCTGTAGATAGTAGGCTTATTATGGAAGCGAGCGTACACTTTACCTCGGTACTGGGCTTCGGGCTTCTTGACCTTACTCTTGATCAAGGGAGCCCCTGATTCCTTCTCTATTTCCTCATCTGCCGAGGAGTATTCCTCCTCATAGTAATCACCCTTGCTTACGGAGCCGGCACGAGTCATCTCGGGGCCACGGGTGGTTTGATGGGTGGTAGTTGTCGAGCCCAGGGGTGATAATAACTCATCCTGATTCAATGTCCACTCCTTTCGGTCTGTCTCCTTCCCGTCCGTAAATGTTACTTCAAGGACGGTGCGCTTACCATCCCCATGGATGGTCGTGGTTCTTTCCGTTACAATAGTAATTCCATCGGTACCTGTAGAGGTAGAAACTTCCTTATGAACCTTTTCGGCCACAGAGGAGATACTGGAGCTCAAATCCCTAGTCTCTGATGGGCTGAGGGGAATTCCCTCTGTCCATTCCTTGCGTCCAGTCTCCTCGCCATCGGTGGTCTCAACCTCCAGGATGGTGCGAGTGCCGTTGGTATGGGTAGTCGTGGTGGTTTCGGTGACGATGGTCTTTCCGCCCCGCTTTACCGTAGAAGTCTCCGTGGTGATGGTCGTCTCAACGGAAGAGGAGGAAGGACCCCTGTTGGTAGGAGGAGGGTTTTGGGTAGGCTCACCCTCCGTCCATTCCTTGCGTCCAGTCTCCTCGCCATCGGTGGTCTCAACCTCCAGGATGGTGCGAGTGCCGTTGGTATGGGTAGTCGTGGTGGTTTCGGTGACGATGGTCTTTCCGCCCCGCTTTACCGTAGAAGTCTCCGTGGTGATGGTCGTCTCAACGGAAGAGGAGGAAGGACCCCTGTTGGTAGGAGGAGGGTTTTGGGTAGGCTCACCCTCCGTCCATTCCTTGCGTCCAGTCTCCTCGCCATCGGTGGTCTCAACCTCCAGGATGGTGCGAGTACCATTGGTATGGATAGTCGTGGTGGTTTCGGTGACGATGGTCTTTCCACCCCGCTTTACCGTAGAAGTTTCAGTAGTGGTAGTAGTTTCAACAGACGAATCCGAGGCTGTGGGCTTAGGGCGAGAGCCCTCAACCACCTCTTCCTCCTCGGTCCACTCTCGGCGACTTGTCTCGGTACCATCAGTGGTTACGACCTCCAGGATGGTGCGAGTGCCGTTGGTATGGGTGGTGGTGGTGGTTTCCGTGACGATGGTCTTCCCATTCCTGGTGACGGTGGATGTTTCAGTGGAAACGGTCTCTGAGGGTCCCTTCTGCTCCTCTGTCACCTCCCGAGCATCACTTGTGGTGGAAGTGGGGCCTCCCATGACCATCTTTTTGGTCCAGCCCAACCAACCTTGCTGGGGCCTTTCTTCAGCCTTGGTGGTGGTTTCTGTAGTTTCCGTGGTCTCAGTGGTAGTGGACTTGGGCTAACAGGTCGGTTTGAGTAGGATATTGGAAATTGAGTGAGACTTGGATTAGGAAAAGGGATAAACATCATTAAAACAGCAAAGTACTCTGCTCATCACCTACCTTATCCGATAATACATTATCCTCACTGATAATGTCATCGGTAATGTCTTCTTCAATAAAGGACTCCTCCTCCTCGCTTGTCAGTTCATAATCCTCGATGACCTCTTCTCCCTCATCCACGGATCCACGGACTACCTTGGGTTTGCTCTTCTTGCCATCTTTGGTCCTAGTACGGATCACCTTGGGAACTCCGAGAGTAGTACCATCCTTACTAGGTGCAGTATCCTTGGGGCTGAGTCCCTTATCTTCTGTGGTATCAGGGGCGGTGGGAGACTCCACGATGACAGGAGCAGTGGGAGAGGGCATGCTCTCCTCTTCCTCCTCGTATACATCCTCTTCATAGACGTCCTCATTTACCTCCTCCTCAATCTCCTCGTCCACATCCACATTCTCGTAGATCTCCTCCTCTTCTTCCTCCTCCACCGTCTTGGCAGTCTCTGAACTCATACGAGGCTTCCTGGAGGCACGGGTAGTGGAGGTAGGGGTATCCTCGTACGTATGGTGCGGGGAAATGTGCTCGTCCTCATCAGAATGGACTTGGCCCTTGCCTGCTGGCGAGGTGACGGCCCGGCGTACCTTGTTAAAGAAGTTCATCCCCTTGGCGGATTTATCCTTTGGAGCATTTTCCTCCTTCGGGATGTCCTCCTTGGGGGCATCTTCTTCCTCGGGCTATTGTACGCAACAATGGGATTAGATTACAAAGGCCAAGTGGATAGGAAACATAAATGGCTCAAGTCAATGATACCTCACTTACCTTCTTCTTGTCCGTGGCCTTCTTGACAACACCGGCCATAATGGTGCCGACAGCAACGTTCCTCAAAGTGTGATCCTTCTCAGTGGTGTCAGAAGTAGTTTCTTCGGTGGTAGTGGTCTGGGGGGCCTCATCCCCCCGGTCACCTTTAACGATGCGAGTCATGCGATTAATAATAGAGTTACGCTTGGTAGGTTTGTTAGGAGTATCCTCAGTGGGCTGAGTAACTCCCTCAGGACCAGGACCCACTTGAGGAGAGGGATGGGGGGATGGACTACTGTCGGATTGCTCGGTAATTGGCGCGGGCTTTTCACCCCCAGTGATCGGAGCGACACCCTGGGGGAGGTCTGGGGTATCCTCAGGGGAATCCCCGATGATGGGGCTAACCTCCCTAGGTTTCTCCTCCTCCTCCTCCTCCTTTTTCCTAGTAATGGGGACTGGGACAGGAGCAACTACAAATGGAATATTCTATCAACGGGAAAGAGCAAAGTTTTTTTTTTTAGTAATATGGATACATGGTAGACATCGGTGGCGGTTAGCAATATACTAACCTTAGAGGATGAAGCAGTGGTAGTCTCCTCGGTAGAGTGAGAAGTACCAGGCTGAGTTGGATGATGGGGAATTCCATCCGTGGTGGTGATCTATACGATAAGTGGGATGGCATCAACTGGTGAGTAAAGGAGCAGTAAACACGAAAACTTGTACGCACACCACGGTTCTCAATTTCCAAAAAAAATCACAAGCGAAGACTCACCTCTTCGGTCGTCCTTGTACGAGGACCATCGGGACCTTGATGGGTAGTCGTGGTGGTAGTGGTAGTAGATCCGTGGGACTGAGGCTGCTTCTCAGAAGTGACTTCAGTGGGCGCAGAACCGCCGACAGCAGCAAGGACATCACGGCTGAAGCTGGTCTCGGAGGTACGCGTGCCCGTCTGGGAGTTTCGGCTGGGCCTTCCAACATTCCCATAGGTAACTTCGGTGGTTTCATCAGTGGTAGTCGTTTCCTTGGGCTGACCCTTCTCCATTGTTTCTTCCTCCTCGTCCTTCTTCTTTTTCCTGGAGGCACCCACAGCAACAGCACTAAAGGCAGTGGCTCCATCCAAGACATTCCGCACTCGCTTAAAGACAGAGGAGCGACGGTTGATCGGGGCCGAGGAGGTTCCAGACGAAGTAGCTTCCTCGCTCTCTGTGACATCCCTGGATCCAGGGGCTGCGTTTCCGTAGGTGGTGGTGGTGGTGGTAGTGGTGGAAGAAGAATTTTTCTTCCTGTTCTTGACCAAAGCAGCACCGGCGCCAACAACACCAACAGCGACACCAGTACCCACAGCGGTGGACACGCCAGACGTACCTTCAGTAACTGTGCTAGGTTGGGCAGCCGTAAGTTCCGCATCCACGAATTGTTCTCCGTTGGGTTGGTAAATTTGGTCAGCGGGTCCGGTGGTTCCCTCGGGCCCGGTGACGCCCTGAGGCCCTGTGACGCCTTGAGGAGCAGTAGCCCCTTGGGGTCCGGTGGCGCCCTGAGGAGCCGTAGCGCTCTGAGGACCAGTGATGTCCTGGGGACCAGTAGCGTCTAAAGGACCAGTCCCAGTCATGGTAGTGGGGACATCTGATGGGCCGGAAGGGCCAATATTTCCCAAGTTCTCCGTGCTGGCATCTCGGGCAGTACGACGAGTAGAGGCCACAGCAGCCCCCGCTCCGCCTAGACCAGCACCAATGATAGCTGCGGTAGTACCAGGACCAAGGCCAGTGGAGTGGGACATGGGGCCAGTGACATTGCCGCTTTCGGGCCCAAGCCCTCCTGTAGCGGGACTCGTCCCGGTAGGTACGTCTCCTGGAGCAACATTACCCTCAGGAGTAGGGTTCAAGGATTCCAGCTCTCCAACATCTCGTACGCCGGGGGCAGCTGCAGCAGGACCTGCCGCACTAGCTGCACCGGATCCCAGTAAGCCGCAAGTCATGGCCGAGGCGGCTCCGGCGGCCGTGACATTACCCTTGACACAGCACCAAAGTAGGGTGGAGCCAAGGACCAAACCAAGAGTCCCAAGTCCAACAGATAGACCAATAACCAGGCGCTTGTGTGCATCCGCGTCCGCTGCAGCTGCCCCGGCATCGTCTCCTGTGACGGTAGCGGTGGCAGTGGCTACGGCGGTGGCAATGGCTGTGGAGGCGGCATTGGAGATGGTGGTGGAGGCCGTGGCTACCTCGGTCGCCCTGGCGATCGCTACGACTGCTCCATTACCCAAAGTGGAGGCCGATGCAATGACACCGTTAGCCAGAGTGGTGGCTGCCCCTAGGACGCCTCCGGCAGCTGAGGCTTCCCCGGTTTTCATGGCCATGGCCATGGAGGCGGCAGCTTGGGATGCTTGACCAGCAGCAGACGCTGATGCTGACTGTGCGGCGGCAATCTCCACGGGGGCGGTGTGAGTCCCTATTCCAGCGTCAAAGGCCGTGTTTTGCGTTATGGTAGGAGCCAATGCACCATTTCCTCCTCCGGCAGCACCACCAGCAGCCCCCCCTGCACCAGTGCCAGAGCCACCTGCACCGGTACCGCCTGCACCGGTACCACCTACACCAGTGCCAGAACCACCTGCACCGGTACCACCTACACCAGTACCAGAGCCACCTGCGCCAGTACCAGATCCTGCACCTCCAGCCCCAGATCCAGTACCTCCAGCGCCCGATCCTACCCCGCCTGCTCCAGTACCAGATCCTGCACCCCCAGTGCTAGATCCTGTACCTCCAGACCCAGATCCTGCCCCAGATCCTGCTCCAGTTCCATAGCCAGCATTACCAGTATCATAGTAAACCTGAGGGGAGCCATAATCATCGGTGGTGGGGTAGCCCTGTAGGACTGTGTTGTATTCGTCATAGAATGACGTGGTGTAATAGTCCATTCTTGAGGGGGCTTACTAATAGATGTGAAGGTATTGAATAAAGGAGGGGTAAAGCAATGGAGGCTGATTGATTGATTGATTAGAAATGATGATAAAGACAACCTATCCAGGCCATGTCTAAAGTTGGAATTCATAC